>NW_019292219.1:21711-40748 GCF_000500325.1 Leptinotarsa decemlineata | reverse complement strand
TAAAATTGATTACTTCCTTCCTTTCCTTGGAAGATTCCCTCATCCTTGTTTTTTATATCAAGATGGAGTAGTAGAAAGCCAAAAACATTCTTTTCCAAAAATTAATCACTCCTAAAAATATAACCCCTTCAATTTGATAAAAATGTTTTTAAGTTACTTCAAACTAAAACACCTAGTTATTTATACTAGTTTACTAAGCAGGCATTTTGACATACATGTGGTCAATTTGAAAATTAACTCATTCAACATACCTAGACACAGTACTTCCAAATTTCAAGGATGTTTTCCTTATATAGCCCCTTCCTATCTGAATGAAATTTCACCCTTTTCAAATCATAATATTCATCAATTTAAGAAAGAAATTGAATCACAGATGCTTACTGCTCAGTGCTAATTTGAAAGATTTAAAATTCAATGTACGGTAGTGCAATGAAATTGTTGAATTAACCAAAATAATGTTGAGAAAATTAAGAGTTATTAGCAACTAGATGATGTATTATTTTTTCTCTTCTCTATCATTGTTATGATACTAAATAAGTATGTTTATAATTATTTTCTTATACTTACTGTATAATTTTTGGGAAGGGTGGAAGATAGCCTTTGGCTAACCCTTTTCCTTTTATGTATAAATATATTTTTATGCATAATAAACGATATTATTATCATTATTATCATCAGTCTTTTTCTTCGACTTCTCCATTTGGTATCTGATAAATGGGAAATATGGTGGGGGTAACATTTCGCTAGGGTTTTATTTGTGAAATAACAAGGTAGTTAAATGGATAGAATACACAATAAAAGTAATTTCAAAATGAACTATAGGTTTGACACATACAAATCGATTCGTCCAAACTTCATGAGAACCGTTCATGAGCTAAGAGTTCAATAACGAATTTTGTACACTTAAAATAGTAAATAATACATATTACATCATACATACTTCATAATTAATGATAAATACTATGTAACAGATGATAAATGATACATAATACACAAAAATACCATGAACGCTTGTGTTCCACAAGGATCCATATTGTTTCCAACCTTTTTTTTATTGTATATCAATGACTTATTGGAAAAAAACAGGAATCTAATATATTGCTCTGCTGACGACATCGAGTGCGGATGCACATCTTCTCCGGCAGCAGAAGTTTGTATATCTTAATGAGGATCTTGAAATGATTGTTATTTGGGGTGCATCCAACCAGGTCTATTCAATGCCACAAAAACCCAGGGATCGGTTCTCTCTTGAAATATAAATGTCTCTGAACCGGATGTCATGATGTCAGACAATTCCGCTTTCTACTTTGGTAAGTTTGTTGGGGGATGAAATGAACAACAATATGTCTTAGCACAATCATGTCGCTGGAGTTGTTGAGGCTGCTGCTCAAAAGCTTGAAACACTGTTCCGAACCAGAAAACTGTACACACCTCAGCAACTTTTGATGCTGAAGTGTGTGTATTTTCTATAATGTTATCCAATTTGATACTGAAGAGCCTTAGGGCAAGTGTCTTACGGCGAAACATCGATGTATACCAGTGAGGATGACAGTGTTCCATATAGGTGCAATTTGTTACCATTCATTTAAAGTAGAACTCATGTGAATGATATCTGATTTTATTCCACAACGAATGTTTGAAATACAAACTGAGTAAAGAAAAGTATCTTCTGTATAATTCAGTGTTCCTAAAAGTATTTGTTTCGAAAGAATTGTTTTTCTTTCGTGTAANGATACCTATCACAACACAAGCGCATTTGCGCTTAGGTGAAAGGTCCCAATATATGAAAGGGGATAAGAAATATTTATATATTATTATTAATTTGTATTATTATTAATTTGTGATTATTATTTGTAATTATATTATTATTTGTATATGAAATTGCCATCAATGGGCTTTGATGAAAATGGAACTGTTGTGTAGCTGTCCCTGTAATTATACAATCATATTTTAAAATATTTTTATCTGTAAAAATGTGATGATTCAGTTTTCAATCTGTCTTTTCATCATTTATTTTCTAACATGTGTGAATAGGTGTGAGCCACAATAAACCCTTGCGGGTTGCGGTGGAGGATCGAATAGACCAACTCACTTTGGATCTAACCCTAACATAACCCCATTCCAAACTAGTATTAAATAAATTATTCGCATCTGGCAGCGACTGAAAACAGATATTTTCGTCTGGCCTTTCATCATTTTCTCGAATATTCTCCATGAATTCACCATGTAAATTTCAGCCATCCTACCATACTTTTTTGGCAATATTTTAAAAACAAATTTGTTTCTGGCGGGTAATCTGACGTTATTTTCAAATTGAATGTTTCGGATATATCTATTTCATATCTACTTTCAACTCATTTAAGTTCCATACAACTGAAACATATCTTCTGATGGACAATTTCTGCAAAAACTCCATCATGCGCAGCTACAAAGATTGCCCTTTTTCTGTCAGATTTTCCATTCCTCATTGTTTTGACATCATTTACTCATGGTTCAAAATTGCTTACGTTCTAGAATACCTGCTCGAAATACTCAAATGATTATTAATGAATACTTGACAATACAATATTCAATGATCTGGCTCTTATATCTCCGCTTCTTGTTTGAACTGAATCAAGCATATTATTAGTCACAGCACTTTCCAACGAAAAGCAGCAGACCGTCGCGACTGAAGTGATTTTTTAATTTTCATGAAAGATACTCGTTGTTAATTTTGTATCGACTTGAATAAAGGGAGCAAGTTTATCACTTCATGATACCATAACGTAATTAAAACAGGTGAAGCTCTAATTGAAAGCTCTTCAGTGGAAGAAGTGGTTATTAAAAACTGAAAGGAAACAGTGAAAGTAATAATTTGATTAATTTACTTTATGAGTGTGGGAAGTTTTCCAGATTTGTTTGTGATCTTTTCGATTTCGGTAACAGAAGTCGTTTTAATGAAAATTGATACTATTTCAACATAAACAGTAACAAATTGGAATTTGAAGTTGAAAATCCATTGAAATTTAAGATTTTATTAGCAGACTCATAAGTTTGATGAATTTTAGTGAGAGAGCAAGTGTGTTAAGAAATCTGGGGGCAAAGTAGTTGTTTCTGAGGTTATACGTTGTCTGTTCAAGGCTAATAGGGCTTGTCTGCTGTCAGTGCAGATTGTTATGTTTTTGCCAGAAATTTCTTTCTTGGTTAATTCTTTTGTGGCGATTGAGATACCAGCCAGTTCTGTTTGGACCACGCTGGTATTTCTTCCTATTCCCCACTTAATTCTTAGGCTTAGTGATCTGGAGTACACTCCACACCCTGAGCCTTCTTTGGTTTTTGAGCCGTCTGTGTATATCCGTATTGCATTTGTATCATCTGACTCTATGTTCTACTTTATTTGTATTCTGTAGGGTTTATTAAACACAATTTCATCGCTTGTTGCCTGCAGCAGAGGTTGCGCAGTAAGCGCTTTCTGCCACAGGCCCAGCCTCAATTGACCCATTTCTACTTCGAGGTTTACACCAGCCGTGCGCAAACGTACCATGGGCATCAAGGCAACGAATGGCTTGTTTAAACATCACAGGAGCCATGAGAACAACACCAACTGCGGCAATGGAATTAATCACGGGCCTGACCCCTCTTGATCTGTACGTTAAGGAGGTTGCCATATGTTACGTATCTCTACGCTAGCTTGACTAAATGCGTTGTTAGACAACTTATACGCAGCTGAAGTCCCTCCTAAACCAGTGTTCCTTTTTGTGTATGATTTCAGCTTGAGCCCACTTGATATTATGTTGATGAGTCCAAACATGCTCTGCTATTCTGAATTTGCTGGTTTCTCTTCGCTGTGTGTGTTTCTTGTGCTCAGCAATGCGAACTTTCAATGGCCTCTTAGTTTCACCGATGTATGATTCTCCGCACTCGCAGGGTATCAGGTAAATGCAATTCTTGGAATCGCAGTCCGCGTTTGGTGGCCTGATTTTTGTGAGGCTGCTACGGATAGTGTTTCCAGATCTGAAACAGGTCCTGATGTTATACTTTGACCCAATCCTTCTTATCCTTTCCGATAATCCTCTGATGTAGGGGAGTACAAGTACTGGTTGTGGCGGCTTCTTTTCCTTGTGTTCTACCATTACTCTGGAGTAACCATTCCGTTGAAGGTCATTTTTGATGATGCCAACTAAAGCATAGCACACTGAAGGACAATGCTTTCAATGTTTAGAGAAAATCACACATTTTTTTGAACAGATCAAATTCATTTCAATTTAATGAGAATAATCATTCAAAATATACCTCGAAAGAGTTATTCACTGAAAATTCATTTCATATCATTACTGAAGGCTACTAAATGTCGATAAAATATCATGTCAAGACATATCATGTTGAGAAAAATGTATAACTGTGAAATAAGAAGACATTGATGTGTATTTTCAGCATATGCCAAAAGGTATTTATTGGAATTGAACTTACCACAAAAAATTTCTCTTCGTAATGTCATTTTCATTCCGTTTCTCCAGTTACTTCTCACAAGGAATCTGAAACAAAATTGAAATGTAATATCTATTCAGTAAAATGTGATGAGAATTAATGAGTGGCAAAATCAGTGCTAATAACTAGAATAATAATAACATTTTCTCGTGATAAAGTACTGTATGTATCCAGCAAAGTTTCCAGTCCATTTTTTTTTCAATACAATTATGCAATTATTCCAAATCATCTAGAGGAACAATTCGTTCACGTCAGTTTCAACTCCCTACACTATAGGTTAATGGACTGACACCTATTAGAAAACAACTACTCCCCTGGCTGATACCCCGAAGGACGTTAGATTATATCCGACAGGTGTCAGTGCAGGATTCTTCCCTGAAGTAATTCCTACATATGCTGTTGGCGATCCCAACTCGACTCGTTCATCGACTTTATGTTGATGATAGATATTAACTTCCATTGACAAGTGGCCAAACAGCACAAAACCGGTGGGCAAGTGGGTTTCACACACTCTCAGAAGTTGAGAAACGTGTGCGAGCTAAGGACTAACGAGGTCTTACCTTTCAACGTGTGACTCCTAATACGGTTGCAGAATCATTCCAGCTTCAACCAGATAAATTATTTCGAGAAAAATATTTGGTCGAGGCGGGAATCGAACCCACGGCCTTCCAAACTGAGTCGGCCGCTCTACCACCTCGGCCAATTCCACAATATATGTATCTGATATGTATTGACTTGTCCAATTGCTTCTTTTAGGCGCATTCTAATGGGTCAATAAAATATTATTATTATTAAGTCAATACACCTTGAAATTCACTGATTGAGGACTCTTTCATTTGGAGATCTGCGTTTATGTGGAATAAACTGCCTGATAACGTTTTTCTAAATGGATTTAATCTCCAGCGATTCAAATCCAATGTAGTGATTTACTTTCGCACAGGCACCGCTCTGTAAGCGCCTTTGAGATTTTTCTATACTGCTTGTGTTTTATCCATGAAAGAAAACTTTCGAAGGGCCTAGAAATACTCATCTTCGGCCTTGAAATTTCAATTCTTTGATCTCTCAAAAATTGAAAATTTATCAATGATTCATTTGGAAATGCCCAAAACTTTGTTTGGTAGCTAGAAACTCCAATTCAGTGTTGCTGTATCGCTTATTGCACTCTTCCTTCCAACGGGTAATTAAAAACTGTACATCGAGGTTTGAAATTTGTATGAGAGAATATACGGCTAGAGAATAATAGAAGTTATAATTAGATTTCGTGGGTAAAAAGCATATAAAGAGAAGCAGAGGATTCACATAGAATAAGTAATGTTAATGTAGCACTAATCGCATGTATCTCCCTGAAGATCTCTTTCTCAGGGAAAGTTCAAAGAATATTGCAGTCCTTATCTTGTGAACTTACAAAGATAATTATTGTGGCTTTTAACTTGTCTCGGAGACTCCCAACAGTATTATTCAGATAATGACTTAGTTTAATGATCTGTTGTTCAGAACTAGTGAGATTAATATGCGATTAGAGGTTTTGATAGTATTCAGAGAGAAGTATCCTGATTTACCACCCATATCGCGAAGTACCGTAAGCAAGATCGAAAAACAGTTCCGGGAAAATGGGCATTTGAGAAAAACAAATGATCATCGTCGGAGTGCGCTCAGTGAAGAAGGCAAAATAAATGTTCTTCTCTCTGTCGAAGAAAATCCCCATGTATCCATTAGGCAGATAGCTAGGGAACTCGAAATTGGCAAGTCTTCAGTGGCAAGAGTTCTTAAAGCTGCAAAATTTCATCCATATAAAATAACAATCCTCCAGGAACTCACCGAAGATGATCCAGATAGAAGACTCTAGTTTTGTGAACCAATGATGGATCTACTAGACAGGAATGTTGTACAAAAAGAAAACGTTCTATTTTCTGAAGAATCAACGTTTATGTTGAATGGTGTGGTGAATCGTCAAAATTGTCGTTATTGGGCAGACAGAAACCCACAATGGATGAGCGAAGGCCACACTCAACATCCAAAAAAAGTCAATGTTTGGGCATTTAGAATTCTTGCAGGAAGACCTAGTTCTGAATTTGGCTATTTTGCTCCCTTGTCCTATATAAGCTGACGTCCAGAATAGAAACATCTGGTTTCAACAGGACGACGCACTTCTTCATTTTGCAAGACCTGTCCGTGAGTACCTGAATTATGTATTTCCAGGCAGATGGATTGGCAGAAGAGGACCCTATGAATGGCCACCTAGGTCTCGGGACTTAACACCTTTGGACTTTTTCTCATGGGGCTACTTGAAGAGCAAAGTTTTCAAGACCAAACTGGCAAATATTGAGGATTTAAAAGAACGAATAAGACGAAGTAAGACTGGCGAAGTAAACATAAATGTTCAAAACGAGTTTCAGTTACGTTTAGGGTATTGTAAGTTAGTGAATGGATAACATTTTGAACACTTGTTGAAGAAAGACTATTGAATTGAATTAATTTTTTGAATTAGATAATGTTTGTTGAATATCTTTTGAAGGACAAGGAGTAAAAAATTGAAATTTGGCAGGCATATGCAACTTGTTGAACTCTTCAATGAAAGTCATTAAAAAACAGGGTTGTCTTTTAAAAAAATTATCGATGACGTCATATCTCATATTTGAGACACACTGTATAATTTTTTTGCATTAAAATAAGCGCAATTTACAATACTAATCGACGTGTTCGAGCATATTTCCGAAAGGAACAACACCTTTGATTCAGTGAATTTGTTTCATGTCAGAGACTCGCACTGTAGGTATATGTAAAGAAAAATATAAGCTCCTATCAAATGGCAGAATTCAATTTCTGACCATGCTACAGAGAAATCGCAACATGAGCAGACTTTGCTCTTCCATCCAACCAAAAAACGTGTGCACCTATGCAAACAAACACAAGTGCACACAAGCAAACATTTCACCAAACAAACACGATTAAAAATATACTGCATAAAACGGTATGCAAGACACATTGAACACATGTATAATACTATAATAAAAAAAAGAAAAGAAGTCGATGCAAGAAAAAGAAAATATAACTATACTAAAAATGAAATACTATAAAATAAATACTATAATAAAAAAAAGAAAATACATATAATCACTTGAAATTCAGCATGCTAGGAATTTCATTCATAAGCAAAATATGTTTAGTTTCCTATTTGAATATAATACAATTTGTATTCTTTAGTACGTTAAGTAATTTGATGAAGAGACAGATTATGTAATAAGAAAACGATCCACGATAATGAAAAGTTTTGTGGTGAGGGTGAGTGAGCAAGTTCTTGAATCTCAGATTGAGATTATGAACGTCGGTCCGAAACCTGTGTTTGTTGTAGAGATAAGCAGGCTTCATGATACTTATTATTTTGTAAAATAGAGTGCATTCATGTAAGATACGCCGGTTTTCCATATTCAACCAACCTAGTTTTGGTAAGTGATGTGTCACATGATCCCGTCTTCGCGAACCAGTGATCAATCTGGCGCATGAGTTCTGTAATACTTGCAGCCTTCTCTTATCGGTTTGTAACAGATAATGATCGTACACCACATCAGCATAGTTCGCATGGTATAAAACAAGTGCATCGCAAATAATTTATTTAGGTTGGCGATTCTGTAGTTCACGGTTACAGTAGATTATTTTGAGGTTACCCTCGTTTCGAGATCAGTGAGACATGCGATGAAAATCTTAGTGACGGATTTATCAGCAAACCAAGGTTTTTTATATTGTCATCTTCGCCTTTTATTGCTAACGACACGTTATCGATAGTGATGCTTATATTATTCAAGCAGTTTTTTCTAGTTGCTGACCTCCCAAAAAGCATGACTTTTCAAATCCATATCAATTTTCGGCAACTATCATCTACAGAAGATTCCTCGAAATGCATGTATATCTGCGTATAATCAGCGTAACTATGTATGTTTGTGTAACGAAGGCAATGAGGGAATTGGGAGGTATATATTACCAACAAAAGTGGCCCTAGGATGGACCCCTGCGGGACAGCATTCCGAGTAGCAAGAAAATCTTATTTGATTTTGTTTATAATACACTGAGAGCGATCACTAAGATAGTTTTTCATGAGTTCAACTGCGTTGGGTGAGAATCTGAGATATTTTATCAAAACAAGTGAAAGCTGATGGCCAATCGTGTCGAAAGCTTTTGAATAATCTAACAATATAAGTAGGCACAAATTATTACTAGCCATCGAAGCATGAATATCGTCCATAACTTTCAACAGTGAAGTTGTACAGCTCTTTTCAGCTCGAAAACCTGACTAAGTAGGAGGTCAAATATTGAATGTATCAAGATCTTCGCGCATTTGAGAGTTCATGATTTTTTCCAGCGTTTTTGAGATTGCACAGAGGATGCTAATTGGGCGAAGGTCATTGATACTCTGGGGATTTGCGGTTTTTGATAACGGGATGATTTGAGATTTTTTCCATAATGAGGGATATGTTGATTGTTGGATGCATAAATTGAATATATGTGTTATGTCGAGCTTCATTTCTGATGTGGTGGTGGACGGACGTGCCGACAGCGACCGTCCACAAAGAAGGTACGCGGACACCATTGTTGGGGATGAAATTTAGTTTGTGTTGTGAATGTCTGCCGTCATAGAACGTACCATCATTAAATTAAAAGTTTTTTGTGAACAGTTTATAAGTGTTATAAAGAAACAGCACTTTCATTCACGCCGGTTGGAGGCCGGAGTGGACCGGATGTCCACGTGGGAGTGTTATAGTGGATGTATATAACTCCTGTCCCCATTCACGCCGGTTGGAGGCCGGGGTGGACCGGATGTCCACGTGGAGACAGGATCTCAACAAATTATTGTGTTAATTATGTGAAAAAAGTCTGGAAGTCTCCAAAAAATATTAAGTGTTTTTTAATATAATGAAAAATTTATACAAAAAAGGGGTGGCATCATTGCTGCGTGCAAGACAGCCGCCCCCCCGAATCGAGCTGGCTAAATGCGCAAAGGCCAAGAACTTTGAGTGAATTGAAGTGAACCGTTATGTCATGGAAAGCAGAACTGTGATCATCAAAGGAATAGTTATTGGAAAGAAATGATATGATATCATTACCTGGATTCGAGATACCGTCCAGTTTGACCAACATACCATTTGTGGTGTGGTGTTTTAGTTTTTTATTTCATAAGAAAAAATGCTTCCCAAGTATATTTCAATTTATTTGTTTCTGAGAAGCAATTTTCTAATGAGGGCTCTATAGAAAACAGTTTACCTTCCTAAAAGACCACACCACAAATGATATGTTGGTCAAACTGGACGGTATCTTGAAACAAGAGTTTCAGAACACATGAGTGACTTCAAGAAACTAAATATAAAAATCCACACAGCCCTTGGTGAACATGAAAAAAAATATGCAAACATGTTTTATTTTCATCATCCGACTATCCTAGATTTTCAACCATATTTATCCATAATACTTTCAAGCGAAATGATTCATATCCTCAAATGCGATAGTGTCAACACTAGAAGGGATGTTGATGGCCTCAATACTGCATATTTCAATTTGATAAGTGAAATACCTAATTAATTTCCCCTTCTGTCATTCTTTGTCTTTCGGTCATTGATGAGAAACATACACCATCTTATCAGAATGTCATTTTGTGTTGTCTCCAAATTTTGGTTGTTGCAATATTCTTTACTTCAATTTTGTATCTGATATTTCTGATGATTTTTAAAATAGTTAGGTTATTAACACGAATAAACTACTTTTCGTTGAGTAATTTAATTAAAAATACTTCATTTCTTGTAAAATTGTAACGATAATAATCGTACAAGTTTTGTGAGGAGTACGTTTATGAAAATTCATTGTTATAGAGCCCCGAAGAAGGATTTAGTTAAATTCGAATCGTCAGCAAGAAAACACTTGTTTCAAGAAGAATTGCTTTTGTTACTTCAAAACTTAAGAACTTAACTGATTGAGAAACATGTTATCAGAAAGGTGGCTGGAAGCAATGGGTATCCTTCAAACACAGTAGATACGTTGATTAGGAATCGTAAATTTAGAGGGAATCTTTGTTAACCTTCGATTTTACGGAAACATGAAGATTCAAAGTTCATTATTTTTCCGTATAAACTCCAAACACGAAATATAGATGAATGAAAAATTGGGGATATTCGAAACAAGCTGTGAAGCCTATGATAGAAAATATGTATGTCAGACTGGGAGAGCATTTAAAAATCGTTTCAAAGAACAGAGATCAGTGTCGCTTGACCCCCCTTGGGGAAAAGAGATGTAATGAATGAACACTGTCTGAAATGGTTGGGATCAGATGCTTTCGATAGTCAGGAACCCAAAAACATTGATACGTGCCTAAACCTGAAACTGAAAGTTTCTGTTAGATGTAAATAGGCTAGGTTTAGCCTTTTTCATGTTCTGAACAAGCCAAGTTGGTTGGTGGAACACGCATCGAGAAGAGTGCTTTTTTCTAGTTCCTCCAGTAGGTGCATATCGAAGTAGTTGTATTCAATCATTTTCGATACTTTGATTCCTTTTATATTATTTCATTAACCTTCTCTAAACAATATGTCATCCAGGAAAAAGTTCACACTATTCATCAAATGAAACCAAACGTAGTTATATTCAAAACGTAAAGTTTTGTCATCTCATAATTCAAAGTATCGTCGTGATTGTTCAAGTATAGGAATCGAGAAAACAATTTTGACAAATAACTATGACGAAACCGAGTATTAAAAATGGCCCAAAAAAGCCTCATCCATTTTATATGTAATAAAAGTGCCCAATCTATCGCCCAGAAGGTATTCAGCTGGAAAAACGTTTTCGAGCTCTCCATTTTCTACGATTTATCATTCCTGCGAACCTAAACAAAGAATTTCCTGGAAAAATAATTCAATCAGCGAACACAGAGTAGTGGATAGACGACGGTCTTCGATTCATCACTCCATATTATGAATTCCTGTACCACGTCATGTCTGTTTGTCAATCTGTCTTTCAAAACTCGAAAAACTCAAAACTGTTTATCTATTTCAACTGAAAATCTCATTATTGTCAAAAGGAATTATTTCTTTAATGAAAATAACTGGAAATATATGAAACGAAATCACGGTGTTACAGAATCTATTGGAATATGTTTTTCCGTTAATCAGCTGTTGCTCCCTACGAATAACAACCCAAGGTCGAAAGTTTTCCAGCTGAAGATTAACAAGGAAACATCTTTTGACATGCGATTCCTATTACAGGTAACCAATTAGGAAAAACAATAGTATTCATATGAGTGTGAAGTGCGTGAAAATCAATTTGGTTCTATTGAAAGAGGTACATTACTTATGATTTGGAAGAACTCTTTCAGATTCTTCATTTGGTACTGGCCTTGTTTCTGCTAGTTCTAGTTTTCGTTCACAGTTGATTTATTCACCTCTATTCAGCTCCCTCAATTGAATTCAATTCAAATATACTTTATTGTCTGAAGAAAAAATTCTTATTGACAAAGCCTTGTGCGAAATATAAATAACATATATATTGAATCACAAAAGTATCACAAAAGTAAAATTCTTCAACGCCATGTTGGAATGGAGATATTAGGTAACGAGACAAGATTATCATAATTTGACAAAAAACTAACTTTTGCTTGAGTCGCATACAAAGCAGCATTTCGCGCAGAAAGCGGAATTGTCTGTGACATTATTATATCCAGTTTTGAAGAAAACCCGATGCCTTCTCCACAGAAACTATTATCTGGAGTTGATCCTGTTACTGAAAGTATGAAACAAAATTAATGAAATCTCATCATATGATTAATTGTATTATTACCTCAGAAGCTTCTGTTGGATCAGTTCAAGTACAATCAGTTCTGTCTATCTTGACCTCATTCAACCTTCCGCTCAAGTTTTGGAAGATTCAGCAGATTACCCAAGCGATCCTATAACGCTTGAATTTAGTAGCTATATTAGAAAGAGGTATGTATGTAAGAATCGTTTTTTCTATAGATTGCAGTTGTACAAATTGAGGATTGTAGAATAAATTGAAAATTTGAAATGATTTTTCAATCCAGTTGGCTATATTTTTTGATTTTCATAACTGTATATTATTAAATAATGCATAAAATCATAGTTTAGGTAAATATTTTGTGATCTATCAACTTTGTGTACAGATTTTAGATATAGAACTTATTTGCAAACATGATTTTTCGTGTACATTTTATTCCATGTGGAGAATTTTTCATTAATTGAAACGTCAACGGATTCATATACACTTCCATAATTAAATACATAATTATAGGCTTCGTAAATTTTACGATGTGGCAATGTTGATTATTTCTATTGTTCCTATTGGTCAATCGAACAAGAAGCGGGAATAGGGGTGTGATGTCACTACCCTACCACATTCGATATTTAATAATTAATTACGGAAAAACTACGATACTTGGAGATATGAAACAAAGTACAGTGTTTTTCAATTTAAAATTTCTATCAAGTGAACTTCATACCAAAAATCATGAAACAAACGCATTCGAAATCACTGCTATATTCTCATTAAGATATGCAACCTCCTGCTATCGGTGACGATGTGCATCTGCAGGCGATATACTGGAATCCAAATGGAACGACGAGACATCATCAATTGGATTATTGGATCATTGTTTTTTCCAATGAGTCTTTGATATACAATGAAATGAGGGTTGGAGACAATATGGATCCCTGGGGAGCACCAACGTTGATGGTAAAAGTATTCAGGACATATCCATCGACGGCCACTTGCAGGAGCCATACACAGAGCCATACACAAAAATGATCCATCAAGCCATAGGAGTCCGTACCCAATTTTATTCAAATTCAATTATGGATTTATCCACATATACATTGGTAGTGAATAGTATATTTCACATTCTACCTATCATTGTACTGATTCTAACAGTGATGTCTTAAATGCCACTTTGAAACGACCTTGGCTGAATTTTTTCAAGTCAGATGGAATGTTATTATACACTTTTGCAATCTAGTATGAGCTGTATGAGCGCATGAACATTTGGGTTTTGAATAAAGGGGGAGTTAATGTTCCTTTGAATCTAATTTCAAGTTGTAGATATCCGTGCGGTATTTCATTTTATGATAAAGATATTGAGGTGCTTTATCAGTAATAATTTTATGATACATACATGCACTATAGAGATGTTTTCCATACTCAACCATCTTGTTTCTTTCAATTTATATGATATCCTTTGTTGCCTCTTTATTCCATGTATTAGCCGAAAACACGAGTTCTGTTCTTTATGGATTTTGTATTTATAGTTTGTGGTTAGATTTGGGGTGAGTTTCGGGGGATCACTGTCTCTCTCTTATGGGTATTTGACAGTCCCCTGGTGCAGACCACACGGCANTGCCTTATAGTGAGAAAAAAATGTCCTTGGTTATATAATAACCCAAGGCAGCTATGAATTGTTGCATGTCAAATTGAAACGGTACAGTTTACATGTTGCCCATGGATCCCTGGGAACTCCACATTTCGAAGTGAGGTATTGAGAACAGTTGCTATTGTGGTTGACTTTCTGTTGCCTTTCACTGAGATATTCATGCAATAGTGATATCGCTCCATCTGACAGCCTTAAGTGATGAAAAATAACTAGTAATAAGTCGTGGTGTATGATATCAAAAGAACCACTGAAGTCGAGCAATACCAGTGCCGTGAACCTCGATCTTGAGCCCTAAATACATCATCTAAGACATGTAGATGTAGAGCAGTTGTGCAGCTGTATCCCTTCCTGAATCCAGATTGAGTTACTGGTAACAGTGAGTATTTACTCAGATGATTCCGTAACTGTCTATCCATTGCTCGTTCCAGTATCTTTGATAGAGCTGGAAGAATACTCAATCCTCTCAGATCCTTATATTCCACTGGATTAGGTTTTTTGGTACAACTCTCACAAATGCTCTTTCTTCTCCACGCATCTGGTATAATATTTCCTGACAGACATCAATTAACAACATGTGTAATGTATGAAATAATGTGAGGAATTGGCCGCGGTGGTAGTGCGCCCGACTCACGATCGGAAGACCGTGGGTTCGATTCCTGCCTCGACCAGATATTTTTATCGAGAGAATTTATCTGGTTGAAGCTGGGATGATTCTGTAACCGTGTTAGGAATCACACGTTAAAAGGTAAGACCTCGTTGTCCTCAGCTCACACAAGTTTCTCAACTTCTGAGAGTTGTTGTTCGTATGGGGGCGATGGCTGATTAACGAAAAAACAAATTTCGAACAGATTTTTTTTTAAACAGCAGAGTTTTATCATCATCATATTGAGATTGTCGCACCCAACAGCATTGGTTTTGATACTACAAATAGTATGCCGTATCGGATTTAGTATTTCTTACATAATTTTGATCATTCGGAAGATCATCAAAAATATCTCAAGAATTTTCAGTAATCCAATTTTTTTTTTGAAGATATATGATGATTTTATTTTCTTCAATCTATCCCATATTTCATCAATAATATAAGGCATCATATATTATTATTCTTATCTTTATTTCTGCTTAGGGACAATGATTTGTCGCAAAGAATCTTTTGATACTTATTAGGAATCGCACGTTGAAAGATGAGACCTCGTTATTCCCAATCTCGCACAATTTTTCGATTTGAAGGTTGTCGTTCGAATGGGGATGACCTCTGGTTGCTGAAAATTCCCAATTCATTTATGTTACCATCGTTCAAGTGCTACTTAAAACTCGTGCTGTATAGTTGATTCAGTTCAGCTTCAACCGTATCCCATCAATGAAAACAAAATGCCTCGAACATGCTCTGAATTTAGGAGCTTATTGAATTAACACCCAATTAAACAAGGGCACTGATAATCGGCAAGAAAATAGAACTGAATTGCATCAAGGGAAATTGAGGGGTCAATCGAATTTACCCTCTCCAAATGGAAAAGAAGCCCTTTGAACACAAAACTCATCGGAAAGAGGCACGCGTGTGGTGTTCAAGAGTCCGTTTAAAAAAAGTTCCAGCCAGCTTGAGAACCCCTTGAACAAAGAAATCTTCGAGGTATCTTGTTCCGAGCAGAATACAAATTCGAAGCAAAATAATACTCCCAGCTGGTGTGATATAAAGGGCATTCAGCTCGGATTCAGTTTCTCGATCGAAGCTATTTTATGATTATATCTTTGTAATTACATTTGTATTTATGTTTCCTTTCAATTCCCGTCCACCGTTGCTTTTATCGCAGTACCTAAGCGTACGAATAATTGGTTTATATCTTCCCCATATTCCACCTCAAATACGATTTACATTGAAATCGTTTGATTGAAAACAGAAAACTGGAGTTTTCCGGAATTGTTGCAGAGGTGAAAAGGGATGCTAGAATATAAATGCGGAGTGGGATACCGGGTGACAACGACATTTGGAAATACTTGCTATCTGCTGCTCTCAGGAAGACTGGGAAAACTGTCATTGGCCAATCATTGACTCATATCAAGAATCGATATGTGTTCTCAATGAAACATGGTTGAATGGAGTAGATCAAATGGAAATACGATGAAAAGCATGAGAATACAAAGAAACTGGATGTTTTGTTGGTGTCCAATTGGCGTCAGAATTATTTATACCCGAAAAAATGGCAACAAATAACACTGGGGATTATAACGATTTTGATAGCATTTCTACAAATAATCTTCGAGTTCTAGTTTGCTACAACCGCAGTCTCCAGATTCCGCGGATTCAAATGCAGTAAAAAGCAGCAACTAAAAGAGGAATTGAAGCATGAAAATGACGAGATAATTCAGTTATCTTAGTTGTTAGTCTAATCAACAAGTTCAAAAACATGAAAAATAGAGATAAAGGTTCTAAAAATATGAGAGATAGCTCATTCGATTCGGAATCACCTCTAGAAAAAATTTTTTGAAAGATTTTGATGCAGGTATAAAAATTGCAATTGTTATTAACAAATAAAACAATTTAATAAACAAATCACGTAAAAAATTCATATCCTATGTTAATAACTGCCATTATTTAATGTGAAAACAGACATAGCTAATATCAATTGAAAAAAGTTTTCATCAACAATTTTTGGATATTTCATTTTGCAATATTTATAAAAAATCATAATTAACAAATTAATGAATTTTTATGAAGTTTTATCGCAGGATCGTATGGAGTATATATATGAAAAGGGCTCCACGGAATTTAAAATTTATAGGACGATTATTTATACATTTTATCCCATTATTTATGCCAACGGAGATTGGGAAAGAATTTGATATTGGAACGTATAAATTCATTGACGAAATATTGTACATGGATATGCTAGGAGTTGCACGTGTGAATGTATGACCTTGTTAATCCTCGGCTCGTACAAGTTTCATGTTTTGAGGAGTGTCGTTCGAAGGGGGACGACAGCTAGTTAATGTAAAAACAGATCAATTTTGAAAACAGACCTGAATTTTCTACAAAACCTCAGTCGATGAAGGCATGATAGTACGAGTCAGTTCCGACTCAATATTCATGAAACACATTATACCTGCAAAATCATCGAAAAGAACCAGATATGTGGAAAAAAACTCATTGATTTTGCATCACGATAACGTGATGCTATTATTGTGAACGAATTTCTGGCCAGAAACGCAACAAATTTCATCGAACAGCCTCCTAATTCACCTGATATGGTTTCGGCCGATTTTTTCCTTTTCCAAAACTTGAATATAATTATAATGATGATGTTTTTTATTCACCTAATCAGAACTCATAGTTGTTAAGTTTACTTCACATCACTTGATTATATGTTTCATTGAATACTGATTCATGTTCACAAAATTATGTGCCCAGAAATAACATATCGGCCAATACAACATAAATGAAAAATTTGTGTCTCTGGGGACACAATAATATTCAAATACACTGTTATTCTGCTCAGATAAAGTATTAATTTATGAAAACGTTTATATTTTATCGCCCTATATTCAGACACCTTTCTCCAAAGGCGTTGTAAGCATAAAGAAGTCACTTGTTATCTTCCCTTCCTTTTCATTAAATAAACGGAAAGGAATAGGTGAGTTTATTCTTGTATACTCTGGAAATTTAAACCGCAACTTCAGGTTTTTAATTTCAACTTTGGTTTGTACGTGTCTCAAAACTTGATGAAAGAATTAATTAACTGTGCTTTTTTCTGTAAATTATCTCTTTTCGGTTTGAGTACTTGAGCAGAAGTAAAACGTTTTCTATCTGAAATCTTTGCTGAGATTAGCTCTTGAATTTTTAAAACGTCGGTGTCTTTGACATCAGCTTCAGCTGAAACCGTGAAAAGTCAGATGATTTGTTCGAGATTTGATACTGAATCCATTTGTTCAACATTGAACGCAAAAACTGTTTTTTTTTTCAACCGCAGACGCATTATTCATTTAACAATGAAACAAACTTTCAATGGCAAAGCAAAGCTCAATTGTAAATTAGAGCTGTTTTTATTGTGATATTTTCACTAAACATTTTCACAAAAACGCAACACGTGTTTCTCCTTACAATGGCTTCTTCGGGCCTTTCTTTACTTTCCTGTATGAAAATCTCACAAAAATGTGTTTTTTGAATATATTAGTCATGGATTTCAATCAAATATCGATCAATTCCATCATATGGATTCCTTATTGGGAGAAATTCTGATTTAATCAACCACTGACAATTATGAATGAACTACTCTCCAGTCCCAAATATTCTACATCTGGTCTCTTCGTTCAATGACCGAAGCCAAACGGATGGTTCAATAACAACAATAACCGCAATATCACTTGCAGAAAAATTTGCATATCATGTCACAGCTAATTTCAGTTTCTTTCACTCTGAGGCTCGTTGTTCTGATGCAGGTATTTCACGAGGTCTATTGAAATTACTGTGGATGACTTTTGAGCACGAATTTACGAAGATTTTCAAAAAAAGTCATCCGCAAACTCAATTCACTTCTATCCATGATAATAATCACACAATCTTCACACTGAGAATCTGACAGATACTTTATTTGAAGATGAATTTCCAAATCATCAGCACACACTAAAAATTTGGCATTCCCAAAACATTGTTCAATATTATTGGTATAGATAATTGAAAAAATAAGGGCCCTAGACGGGACCATTGTGGAACTCCAGAAGGATAAGGTTCAGTTGAATAACTGTCTATAAAGATATATCGGATTCTGATTTTTCAATATGACCCAATCCTTTCTTTTCCAAACCTTATGATTTATTTATCGTTGAAGTATTGAAGTATATATACAAAAATTCAGATAAGTTCATGAAAAATGAATCGGTACATCATTACAATACAAGAATAAAAATTGATCCACATATTCCAAGAAATCTCACAACATGGTGTCAAAAATCATACCAAATAATGGGCCGTAAGCTGTATAATATATTACCTAATGAATATAAAAGATTCAAAATAATATAATATCAAGGTGCTTATGTTAGATATAAGTCCATACAATATTGATGAGTTCACTAATTTTTTTAAAACAGAGTCGTTTTGATGTGTTCAAGTTCTTAAATGTTCCTAAAAGTGCAATATATGTGTGTGTATATGTATACATAT
>NW_019292219.1:0-21330 GCF_000500325.1 Leptinotarsa decemlineata | reverse complement strand
GCTATATCTGTTGATATAGGGTGTTTTTTGTGACTGTTAGCTGTGTGAGTTTTCGAATTTTTGAGTTGTCACAACTTTGTTAATAATGAATATTTTTTCATGAAATTTTGGTCACACCCGTTTAGAGGCACTCTAAATCCAGTGGCGTAGTGATTTTTTCAATAAAAAAATCGCTAATAGAAAATCCCGATTTTCGACTAAGAAAAAATATCGTAGTATGCCCTGAAACTTTAATAAACATTTCAAATTTTGTTCCAAGGTAGACCTTTTAATACTTGACATTTCAAAAAAAAAAATATTGAAATCGGTTCACAACTTCAAATTTTAGGGGGGTGTTTCCATTAAAAATGAGTCACACTGTATGAGTTGTTCCGTGATTCGTCCCATAAATTGTGAAAGTTCTTTTAAATGCACCAATAAAATATATTTATACTGAAAGTTACAGACAATTGCTAAACATTCCAGCGTGTTCCGTGATTTTCTGTATTATAGTAGAACTGTTTCGAATATTTCATAATATCTCTTCTAGAACTGTTCAGAAAATGAAACTTCCAGCTTTTATATCTCCAAAAGCACGACCTAGGGGCATGAACGCAATCTTCTTCATAAACAAGTTTGATGGACACTATGGAGGTAAAATATAGTATTTCAAATATTTTCTCAGATTTACTCTTTTGTTCATTGAAATGACGACAATAACATTTCAAAATCTGTTTCATTCTGAAATAATGGGAGTAATAGTCAATCAACATCGGAGTGTCATACATTCCAGCTTTATAATCTTGGAAAACATTTTAGTCTGGCATAAAATAACAACCTGAATTATTTCAAACAAGTGAGTAACAAAGAACGCGTAAACAATAACACTGTAGCATGAACAATAACAGAAGCAGTTTTACAAGCGGTGGAAGCTTCCATAACAAACGATTTTCACCGAATTTCCCATGCTATTTCGACATTCTGAAGTATTTTTGAGACTATCTAAACGGAAGACAATGAATATCGTGTACTTAGTTCATGAAAATACGATTCTAAAGCACTTTCTTATAATTAACTGTCAACTCTCTTTTTCAAATAACCCACACCAGTTTTTCACGTAGATGAAATCTGAATACGAAGTGGTTCTACTTAATAACTGACGGAAATGGATAACGATCAACTTAACAACATACTTAAGATCAATAATAAGAACAATAATTTCAATGTCATTCACAACAATATCCGCAGCATAAACAAAAATTTCTCAAGGAAACCTGGATCAGGTTTCATAACAGTGCTGGATATAGCTCGATTTACAACAGAGGGAGCAGTAACCAAAACGATGGTGTTATTCTTTAAATCAAGTCGAAATATGAATAATGCAACCACTCAGTAATAGCCAAGCAAGTCTTCTACCAAAAAAAAATGAAAGTTCCTCAAATGCTAAGGTTTGTGAAATACCGTACCTCTGGAATTTGGATCCATTCCTGGTAAATTACTGTTCAAAAAAATCAATATAATTCACTTTTAATGAGACACGATGTAAAATCAGCAATTTTGTTGAGAATTCATCTTCATAGTTCAATATTCTCACAGACGATGTTCAACGAGCCCCCATTTCATTTTATTTCATATTTTATTCATATTATCACTTGTATATTATAAATTTGTATGGTATTTTATATTACCCTGGTCAAATCATCTGAAGGAAGAATTTATTCATTTCAGTCTCAACTCCCTACACCGTAGGTTATTGAACTGACACCTATCAGAAAACAACTACTCCCCTGACTAATACCACGAAGGGTGTGGATTATATCCGACAAGTGTCAGTGCAGGATTATTCACTGAAGTTATTCCTGCATATGCTGTTGGCGATACAACTGCCGCAATATATTTTCAATTATTGAAACACACTTGCAAACCGGTTTCGAGGTGTTTGGCTACTCTTCAGTGCAACATAAGGTCGATGATTTTCGATAAAATCTAATTCCTTCAGAGTATCATTCTTCGAACTAGGCTAAAGCAGACAACAAACAACAGATTTGTCATCGCCCCATCTGCCTGTGAACGAGGTAACCAACCGCATATCCGAAATTTGCTCAATTCCTTGTACAAGGAAAAAACATATAGTCAGTGGATATACTTGGGGACTGGTTATAAATCAAATTATCCAAAGGAACAATTTGTTCAGGTCAGTGTAAACTCCCTACACTGTAGGTTAATGGAGTGACACCTATCAGAAAACAATCACTCCCCTGGCTAATACCACGAAGGGCGTTGGATTATATCCGACTGGTATTAGCCAGGGGAGTAGTTGTTTTCTGATAAGTGTCGGTCCATTAATCTACAGTGTAGGGGGATGAGACTGACCTGAACAAATTGGTCCTTTAGATGATTTGATTTATAGCTAGTCTTGAAGTAGGTATTCCTACTGACTATATGTCAAATATCACCCTGATGTTTTGGTTGGAATAACGGCCATGCACTTATCAAACTATGTATTTGCTCATTTGCTCAATTATTGACACACATTATTGTATATTCGTATTTAAATATTGGACAAATAAAGCAAATTATTGATGTCGGAAGAAATCTCAATCTGTTTAAAAAATCTGTTTTTCCGTTAATCAGCTGTCGCCCTCATATGAACGACGACTCTCAGAAGTTGAGAAACTTGTACGAGCTAAGGAGTAACGAGGTCTAACCTTTTAACGTCTGATTTCTAATACATGTACTGGTAGTTCTGAATGTTGTTCTTACATTATACATTATAACCAATGCATCTCAATTTCTCAGACAAACCGTGACGTGTCAATTGTTGACACGTCACTGAAGATGACTGCCGCAGTTGTAATTGAAACGTTTGAAGCTAACAACCAGAGGAGACCACGGCAAAACCTGGAAACCAATGAAAACATCGACGCCAGCCGTGAAAGTCTACATTCCTATACATGATTTAGTATTTATTGAACCAAATTCCAACAAACTTCAATAAAAAACCATACTTGTGAGTTATTTGAGTATTCAAAGTGAATGTTTTTTTAATTTTCCACTGATTTTTACAGTTTCCAACTCTCCAGAGTAAGGCCGACCGTTTTCGATATAAAGTTAAAAGGCAAATTGTCATTATGCCTCATTTTACGACAAAAGTGTCGGCATATTGCAAATGAGGCAATTCTGTTCCGGCCAGCAGATGTTATCTACGGTATCTACCAAAACCACTTAATTTATGGCGGTTGAATTTTCGTGAATTACAGATGAGTTTCGTTTTTGAATGAAGGTTTATGTAATTTCACCAACGCGAGAGTTTTTCCCCATTCCAAAGCAGTCAGAACAGTGTAACTTTATTGGTCATTTCAGATTTTTCAACATCGCATACGGGGTCTGTTGAAAAAATAAGGATTTCTCGGGCTACGTATATTCTGTAAGCGATTTTTTATGTTGGTTCACTCATCTTGAACATATGTTCTCAGTTTCAGCTGTTAAGCATGCTGTGCCTCAACTAAGGATACCGGTATCTGTATCTGTAGAGTAAGGAGGGTGAGTATAGGCCCATAGCACTAAGGCCACATGTGTACCATTGTACATTCTCTCGAAGAGTTGTCCTCCTAGGTCATTGTCCATCCTGTCCTTTACATTGTAGCAATTAAATTTTCGCTACTTTACTTTGTTAATTTTAGAAGTTTTTCTGTAGAGACCTATGGTGGTATAGTTGCTTGCCTACCATCAATTCGGACAATTCTCTTAGATCAGATGTCCAACTTTCGGGGCGACCCGAGTTCGTTCATTTGTTTTCGTGTTGGCGTGGTCCTAGATGGCTAACGATGCCAAGAGGCAGTGTAGACACCTCGGGTTCTGACCGAATGTAGCTGAACGTGTTGGGATTTTTACCCATTCAGTCTGGGTGAGTGGTGTGGAGTGGAATGTGTCAACAATGGCAGTTTGCACCATCTTCACGAGTAGGGAGATGGGAAGGGGAAGAATTCTTCCATTGTACATTCTCTCGAAGAGTTGTCCTCCTAGGTCATTGTCCATCCTGTCCTTTACATTGAGGTAGACGGGTCACTGGGAGGCATCTCCTTTATATCGGCAGGTGTAGGCCAAGACTCTCCGAACATACACTCTCTCATTGACGATTACTCCAGGCACTCGCATAGGACATGCCTGACAGTCTCATCTTCCTGTTCACATATCCTGCATAGAGGTGTGTCCACTAGCCCCATATTATAGAGGTGTTTCCTTAGTTGACAGTGGCCAGTCAAAAATCCTACTGTCATACATAGATTTTTTCTCGTCATCGCCAGATATTTCTTCGGCGCCAGCTTCCCAGGGTCGCCCAGGGAGATCTTAGCCATATTGCATGCTTTAATTCATCCCATCTATTTAAGGATTGAGCATGGGTGTAACATTTGGCTAGTTCCGCAATTGTCGAAGTCATCAAGCCGCAGATGCCACTGGATCCTAAAATTCTTAGGTGGCATCCGCTTCTTTGGCTGAAGAGTTGGCCATGCGATCACTTTTACTCCCGTCTTGTCCTTACCCCCGCCTCAGGATAATGTTTACATCTACTGAGACTTCGGCCAAATCTAGGTGGCACTCTAGTTGTAGCCCTGAAGTAACACGTTGTCTGTTCAAGGCTTGTCTTCTATCAGTGCAGATTGTTATGGTTTTGCCAGAAATTTCTTTCCTGATTATTTCTTTTGTGGCGATTGAGATACCAGCCAGTTCTTTTTGGACCACGCTGGTATTTTTTCCTAAGGGTATAGGTACCAAAGGCATATTATCACAGTAGATTGGCTCGTCTTCGAAGCTGAAATCTCCGGAACAAACAACCTTGAAAAGGGATATATATGTAGCATACCTAGCAGTACCAAGCCACTGAGCAATCAGCCAAATTATTAATATTTATCAATTGCATACCTGCAGGTATCGGGTGCAAATATCCATATTCATTATCACCAGAAAGCACGGGAGTCACATTGAATTAACCGCCGACTTCAAATGCGAGAAATGTCTTCGAATACCCACAAATACTTCACTCTGGCAACTGCGCTATGCACGACTACTTCGACTCATTCTTGATGATGCCATAGCGAATAATGGAAAGTATATTTGCAACCTGTTTTCAACTTACTTTCAAAGTGTGTACACACTAGAAACACATGACTTCAATTATGATAGTTCATCATCAAATAATGCCAATAACGACCTACATTACATTCAATATACAGGAAATGAATTGAAAGAGCTGGATAATGACAAATCCCCTGGGCCTGAAGGAATAACAGCTTTATTTTTGAATGCAAGCTTTAAATCTCTAACTCAACCCCTAACTTCAATCTTTTACCAATCAATTAACAGAAAACAATTTCCCGAATACCGCGAAAGTACGCGGATGTAATACCAATTTCCAAAAATGGAAAAAAAAAATAATACGAAATTATAGGCCTATCAGTAAACTATCTGCAATTCCATATAACAAAGGTATGGTTTCTTTTCAGGGCGATCATTGGAATCGAATTAAATAGTATATAGTGGATATCATCTATACACTACCTTGAACCACAATCTACAAGTTGACGCAATTCACACCGACTTCAGCATGGCGTTCAATAAGGTTAGCCACAATCTTCTCCTCGAGCGGCTTGCAGAAGTTGGGGTACAGGGATAACTTCTAAGATGGGTGGAGTCTTATATAAAATACAGGTCCCAATCTGTAACAGTTCAAGGATTTCGTTCGGGATTTCATGGGGTGTTCTACAAGGATCACACTCAGGACCTTCATTTTTCATCTCATGTGTAAATGATATAGAGTCGTGTTTCAAGCATGCCAACTTTCTGTTAGAGACAGACGATATGAAACTTTACCTCACCGTACGAAACTCAAATGATTGTTACATGGTCCAAGACGACCTTGATATACCTACTGAATTGTGTAACTAATACTTGAATTTTCAAAAATGCCATTGCATCACATCAACAAGAAACATCAACTCGTTACAACTTGATAACTATCGAAAATGATTAAATAATTAGAGTGAGTAAGTTTAGGGACCTAGGAATTATATTCGATTCCAAAATGATCTTTGATCTACATGTCGAATTAATCGCAAACCCCACCTCACGGATGTTAGGCTATGTAATGAGAACATGTAAACATTCCGAAAATATCAAATCTTCAATTTGTGTTTATGATGCATTTGTGTATATTGAGCTAAATTTCGCTTTTATTATATGGTGTCCCCAATATAAACCGCCTGGAAAACATCAAGAACAATTTTGTCAAATATATTTCTTTCAAACAAAATTTCGATCACAACGGCGACAATGATTATGCGAGAAAACATTTCAATATTATATCCCTATCTCAAATTCTGTAGACAATGTCAATATACTGAACCAAATTGAAATCAACGTTCCCATCCGGCCACTTAGAAACAAACTACTTATTCCACATACCTCCTCGGAGAACAACTTTTTTTATGAAAACAATTTCTGACCGTCTAATGTCCTGAAAAAGGGGACAGTGGAAAGCACATGGGTTATTTCCCCCCTTGTCGTTACCTGAATCTACACTGCAATAATAAGACATATGTTAACGTACGTAGCTATTGCATGGGAACCGGGAAAGAAATTTCTGGCAAAAACATAACAATCTCCACTGATAGTGAACAGGCCCTATTAACCTTGAACAGACAATGTGTAACTTCAGGGCTAGTACAAGAGTGCCATCAAGATTTAGCCGAAGGCTCGGTAGGTAATAACTTTATCCTGAGGTGGGTTGAAGGGTACGACAGGAGTGAAGATAGTCGCATTGCTGACTCTTTAGCCAATGAAGCAACCGGACTAAGATCTTCAGTATCTAAGGCCTGATGGCATTGACAATTGCCAATCCCTAAGGAGATGGGATGAAATCAAAGTATGCAGTATTGCCAGGATCACCCTGGATGACCCAGGGAAGCTGGCGCCGAAGAAATATCCGGCGATGACCAGGAAAAACTTACACTTACAGTAGGATTTCTGACGGACCACTGTCAACTAAGAAAATACCTCCACATTATGGGGATAGTGGACTCACCTCTATGCAGATTGTGTGAGCAGGAAGATGATACTATTAGGCATGTCTTATGTGAGTGTCCGAAGTTATCGTCCCTACTCTACAGACAGTTCCTGAAAAAGTTTCATTAAGTTCCTACAAAAAAAATCCTAAAACATTACTTTTGTCCAACCGTGAAATTACAAATTAAAATCAGAAGGACACTTCACTGTTGTTTCGAATACTTGACTTCCATATGGAAATTTCATCCTTTGAACGGAATTTCAGTGAAAACCGAACAGAAATAAAAATGGAAAACAGTCCACAATCTACACAAAAACTCGTTAAACTTCCATTCCTTCAAGAGAAATGTTAGAAAACATAAAAGCTTTATTCCCCTTTGTAATTTCTGATAGCGATCCGCCGTTTACAAAAATCACTCCCAGTTCACTTTGTTCCTGGCAAAAAGTTATCATAAAGGATTGTGCATCCGAGCTTGCTTTGAAATTCCCACCGAGACTTTTGTTCCTATTCCAAACAGGGAAAAAGTGAACGGAAATATGTTAATGATGGTTTTGTATTTAGTGTGAGTAGCCGAAATTGTTGGCGAAAGTCTTCAAATCTTCGTTTATTTATAGTATGTGAAATAAAACTATTTTGAAGCAAGAAATGAATCATCATTGAAGTTCAGAGAATTTCAAATTTTCGAATCAAATCAAATTTGATGAATTTTTCAGTGCAATTAGTGAATTAAGTAATAAACATATGTAAAAACCACTACAAATGAGGAAAATACACCTAGGTATCAGAATGCCTGTTTGTGCTGTTTCACCCCACTCGTAGAATATTATTTTATTGCACGTGTTTACATAATTCAAATATAGTTATTTATCATACAAGGGAAAAAAATATTAGATTTTAGCTCGAGGTTGTGTTGTCAAACAAAAAATCGAGAGATGAAATCTAATATTTTTGCCGTGTATAATACACACGAATGTGTGAATGGTGTAACAAATTTTCCTTCATTTTCAGTATTTCAATATTAATAGCAATCTTTTGATAATTTTATAGGTTAGTGCAACACTATAATATTCACGCCTTTTTTCGAGTCTGCAAAAGTTATGCTTTTGTAGCAATTCAGAGTCGGTTGTTCCTATTGGAGGATAAATGCCATCGGTTTTTAGGCTTAGCAGTTTGAAAAATCGTCGTTGAATTGCTTCTATTCTATCAATGTGATATCAATAAAAAGGGGCTCCACACAACTGACGCGTATTCTAACTTTGATCTTATGGAAGCATAGAATAAAGTACTCACTTTGACAGTGACAGTTAATTAAAATTAAAATAAGGGTGGAGGTCGGGAAGTAAGTACAATAAGTGCACTAAGTAATGAGTTATTGGTAATAAATCATTTGAATATATTTTTAGAAAATGTTGAGTATATTAGAATTTTCTAATATATGCTTTCTGACAGCATATTTGAATTCCTTGATTCTTGAGATTGTTTTAAGCTTCATAGGAAGCTGGTTATATAATTTTGGTCCGAAAAAAAAAAGACGAATCTTTGCGTATGGGATTTTCGCTAATAAGGAGTTCTAACATTTAAGTTATCAGAAAATCTAGCTTTTTTCAAGTTGTTGCTGTATATTTTTTTGTTTTTGAAAGCATCCGAATCAAACACCGACAGCAGTAGTGATAACAGTAATAAAATATCAAGATATACACTCTGCCAGTGAGGTGTATTCCAGGAACAGGTTTTTATGACTGAATGTCTCTGAGCCTATAAAACTTATACATGAGAAGCCTCAGTCTTTTCATGATATCCGCAATGTGGTCATCCCATCTGATGTGTTGCTCGATAATAAATCTCAAATGAGTATTTTCCTAAGATCATTTTCTGCAGTTTTATAGACGTCAACCCAGGTTTCACCTCTGAAAATCAGCGCTGTATCATCTGCATAACAAATAATGTGCCCATAAAAACCACTGATTTGGAATATACTGTTTGTTGATGTATCAGGTTGTCAGGTTGTTGATGATCAGGAACAGAATTGGGCCCAAAACTGTACCCTAAGGCACATCAACAGATATAATTGCTAAACTGCTGAGTTCTTTCCCTATCTTAACCTTTTGTGTACTCTGTGACAAATAATTTCGCATTAATTCCATACTGTGCCCTCATATTCCTCACCCAAATTTCAAAGAATATCTATGATATTTATATACAAAATGCACGTTTGCTTGGATTTTTTCATTTTATCATCTTCATTGGCGTGGTCGTAGCACTCTTCTGGACGTGGCAACTGAATCTGTTGACACATCAAAAAATATGACATATCATTTATGAAAAAGCTAGCTAAAATTGGAAACGAAATAACATCAAAATGTATAGAACTCATCCCTTCGAATTCCAGTCAATCAATCATTTTGGGGTTTCCTATACCTAACCTAAATAGTTTTTCAGATATTGCCCTTTTCAAATAGTAGGTCTTATTTCAATGCATCATTTGAATCAAGAGCTTTGAAACATTTATTCAACTTGTTGAAAGAATTCTCATTAACAGTTATTGTGTTTTGCATTTTTCAAAACATTGTTGAAAATGAAAAGTCATTCCGTTCAAGAGCAGATAAATATGATTTTAGCGATTGGTGAGTATTTAGAGGATTGCATTTTGGCGTTGAGGGTGTATGCCCAAAAATATCTAGACAGGAATCATCCGAACAAGTTGGTTCACAAACGATTGCTATATAAATTTCACCCGCATCGTATTCAGATGCAGGAATTATATGAAATAGACGCTCATCAAAGAGTCGAGTTTTGTCTGTGCGTTCTGGAAAAGTTTAGGGAGGATGAACATTTTTTCAGATTCCATTATATTTTCTGATGAATATACTTTTCATAAAAATGGCCTAGTGATGAATGAACTAGATGAATAATAAGGAAGTACTGAAGGAAAAGGAAGAGCCCTGAACCATCACTACAGTCTGCTATTCCGAAATAATGGCCGAGGACGGTTCCAGAGTAGCCTGCTTGACTCATGAGTGGTTTTATAGTCGGTAAAAATCCGAAACTATCTGATCACAGGGCGACCAGGTTTCTTTTGAAGATTTTCCCACTCGCCAAAAAAAACCCTATATATTATATTTATTGAAAACTTCTTCAACTCATATTTGAATGCAGATAATTAATTTGTATACTTCAATTCTTCTGGGAGATTGTAGAATATTTTCAAGCCTGAATGATCATGAGCACACAAATGTATTCCCCTTTTTGCCTAATTTACTTATAATTCAAAATTGTGATGTATAAGAGATACTTCAATCGATCATTCATTTGGAGAATATATTCATTTGAATTTATCTGAAGCGACATTTTCGGAAACAGCAAAAATACAATCAGGTTTATTGGTTTTTATGTTTACTTCCAGTTTCCATGAATTTGGTTTAATGGAAAACCGAATCGTCGGGTTAATTTACCATTGATCCTTTCTCCACCACTACATCCTTATGAAATGAAAAACGTTTAGTAAGAACCAATAACAAATTCAACTGGATTTTATTCGAAAATTCCTATGATGAAATTGTCGTTAGCGTTGGTACCCACGGGACAAAAAACCTCATTTGTCTGGATCACGAATTTGTAACACAACACGCAATCAGAACAAGCAAGTGACCTTGTTACAAAGTCTCCATTAGAGGCAAAAGGGCTCACCGTAACCCGTGTTTTGACCCATGTAATTGGCTATTATGAATAAAAACCCTACGAATACGAAACTGTTCGAAACACCGAACTATTCGAGTTGGGAAGAGAAAGCAATAAAAAGTTTCGTTGTTTCGCCCGAAGAGCAGATAGCCATAGCGTTTGCACGCAAGGGAAAATCGAGTTGGGATTCTGGAAAATCACCTTATCTGAAGAAGGTTTTAATTTTTTTTCCTTGATCGTTCAACTGTGTATCGATTGGAGTAGGGAAACGGAATGTCATTAGGAGGATCGTTGGGTAGATTCGGTATTTTTATTTGGAGAGACTTGAAACGAAACATCTTTAATAAAAAGTGTTTACTCTGGCGGGGTTGCCTTTGAACAGATCGCAAATGATATTTGCATAGTCGGAGCATGTGGATTCCTTACGATCTATGGAGTATGCCTTTGAGTGGAATTGAAATATACGTATTCGATGAATAGTTAGTGATTTTATCACATTCGGAAATAGTTGTCTCGAGAGGGATTTTTCTTCCAGTTTGTGTCTGGAATTCACTTCATTGCATAAACTACAAATCTTTGTTCATTTATTCATTTTGTGTGGTGTTCCACAATGATCAGTTCCAGGACTCATCTTATTCTTATTATATGTCAATAACACCCAAATTTGAGCATTTCCGGGAATTTCACTCTTTTCGCTGATGACACGACGATATTGTGGAACAGCAGAAACTCAAATGATTTACACAATGCAATATCTACTGATATGAAAAAAATCAAGAAGTGGTGTGATGCTAATTTGCTACTCTTCAATTTCAATAAAACTTACATTTTATCTTTCAGATGTGCTCTTGATGGCCTGTCATTTGGTGATAACTCAGTTATCAGGAACAAGACTCAAATTTCTAGATTTTCACATTGACAATAAGCTCAAATTTATCAAACAACTTAAAAGTAAAATTTGTTTTGGATGTTTTGCAGTGAAAATAATTTCAATAAATTTGGGAATCAAAATTGCCAGAACGGTGTATTATGCCCTCGTTGAATCCCAGCTACGTCATGGAATATGCAGTGCATCAGCACTTTTGTCTGTATCACTACTACAGAAACGGGCTATCAGGTACCTATATGTGTGAAATTAAACCTCGTGATTCATGCAGACACAAATTCGTTGAACAAAAGATTTTAACAGTGGTTGCTTTGTTCATATGTCCCTATTTGAGGCTTCATGCCATTCTTATAGTACCCGTTCCACCGCGTTGAAATTGCAAATTCTTTTAACACATTTGGTCATGAATTCTATTTATTACAATGGGGTCAAGATGTTTAATAATCACTTGCCCTCAGATATAAGACGGGCAAATTAAACCAACAAAATGTGTATAAGAGCTGATAGACCCTATTAAAATTTGCAAGAGTTCTACAATGATAAATTTACGTATCAAAATGTGCATATTTGAATATAGGTTATATAAGATTTTTGTTTGTATTCTTGTTTGATTGTCTGGTGTAATTGGTTTGTTTATTTACGTAATCTTATATATAAGTATATATGTTGATATATGTTATATAAGTGTTGATATTTTCAAACAAATCTGCACACAACCATGTTAACACAAAATTTTACATTGAACTATAGTGTATGTTCTAACTTTACTTTTTGTAGGTGTGAGCCAAGAATGACACCCTTCTGCATGTATGTGGCTAAGATTTCTGCCTTAGCGCAGCAAGCTGGTATGATTTTGAGATTCGAGAGTAGAGAGGACATCATTTCACCAAGGACTCCAATAATCAGAACAACTATCTTGACAGAGTGGTCTATATAGAGTCTGCGGAGTTAGAAGAGGAAATCTCGATATTTTATCTGTTTTTCTTCCTCTTTCTGGACGATACTCGTCTCGCCAGGAGCTGAAAACTCCATGACAAATATTGTCTTCCTCTGGTGTCGAGAAGGACTACATCAGGCTTATTAGCTTGTATGAGCCTGAGGGTGGGGAACGAATAGTTTCAATGAATTCGGCACTTCTCGTTCCCCACAAGGGATTCAATATCCCCCGCAGCGTAGGGCAGTACCGGTGTCTCGTCAATACCGTAAGATGCCGTAGATGTCTTAGATGCTAATATAGCACTCTTAGGGCCGCGTTATGTCGATGGATATAGACCGAGACCGCATATGCTGGGCATGCTAATAGCAAGTGCATTAGGGTTTCGGGCGCCTCGCGGCAGGCCCTGCTCCCTGTATCGGGAACCTCTTTACCCATCACGCGACTGCGTGTTTCCGACTTCAGCCCACTCGACCTGAGGAAAGCGAAAGTCAGACGTTTTGATAAGCCAAGGTCTTCAATGTTATTGAAGAAGACCCCATGCATTGGCTTATTTCTGTTTTTTCGCAGAAGTGAGGTGATCTCTATGGCTTTTATATGAGCTTTTTGGTGAACAGGTTCCAACTCGGTGACCGAAAACTAAATCGAGTTCATCAGCTGTTCGGGTAGCTGCCTTGAAGAGAAATGCTTCATAGTCCGTGACCATGAGAGAGCTACGGACTATGATGACTTTACAGGCTATATCCAGTACCATTCTGTCATCTAGACACTCCAAACTCAAAAGTCCATGGCCTCCCCGTTGTCGGGGGAAGTACAGCCGTGGGACAGACGATTTGGGATGCAAATTCCTATAGAGATGCATCATTTTTCGGGTCTTCAAGTCGTGTTGATACAGCTCCTTAGGAGTCCACTTCACTACTCCAAACGAGTAGAGTGAGATTGGAACGGCAAGCATATTTATTGCAGCAACTTTGTTCTTCTCCAACAGTTCCGATGACCAAATCTGTCGAAGTTTGTGTTGATACTTGCCGCGGAGAGAGTTCTTCACTGTTGTTACCTCTTGTGAGTGGCGTTGTTCCACCCCGAGGTAAGTATACGTCTCTCCGGGATCCAGATGGTGGACGAGCTGCACATCCTCTCCGTAGTGCCCGCATCATCCTCTTTTGATATGGATCATTGCACATTTGTCTATCCCAAATTTCATACCGATAGCATGCGTGTACTCTCCCACCACCCTCAAGGACTGATGGAGATCCTTCTCTCCAGAGGCAGAATGTTTGAGATCATCCACATAAAACGAATTGGCGACCTTTGTGCCTCTAGTTTCCGGTGATGCCACAGTTATACCCTCGAGTGTTTCTAAGCGCAACGGATAATGGCAATAGTGAGATGCAGAAGAGAAGAGGACTGCTCTCCGTCCAGCCACGGGTGGGTACTTAGTAGTTTTTTCCACCAATAAGTGTTCAGCCCATATGGGCCTGGAGCAGCAAAGTTCTTGGAACCCACAAGGGCCCTTCGAAGAATTCTTCCAGAAGGATTCCACCTGATCAGCGGTCGGCGGATTATCCACAACACGTGGAGGTTCTTGGAATAAGCGAGAAGGTTTCTCGCGGAACGTAAGGTTTTCCGCGATACTTCTTGCTCACCTCACTAGTGACTTCTTATTAGCAGCCACTAGCATTCAAATCTTATCAAGGCAGTACTGTTTGGTGGTCAGCAGCACGCCTTTACTTGAAGTGTGATGGATACATCGTAGTTTGGTGGCTATTCCCGCAATACGAGCGTGAAAGGCCTGTTGGCCATCCTGTAATCCATCACACATTGGATACGAGACGCGTGTTGCCTCGCCGACGTGATCTTAGCCTCCATCTTGTGTACTCGTTCAATCTTCCGAATTGCAAGGCCGGAATTTCGTCCTTCCGATTTGGAAAGCGATTGGACGACGCTATACACGGCGGTGTTAATTTGCCAGATGACAGCCTCTTCTGTTAGAACACCATGAACCTCCGCATCCAAACAAGCCAGTTCTTGAGGCTTCAGGGGCCTAATTCTGTGGAGCGCTCTGCGTATTCTGATTGTCGTCTCCATTGGTGGTATGGTGCGAGTCTCCTCTCCAGCCGTACCAACGGGTGGTAGAACTGTCACTCCTACCACTTCGTTAGCAGGCTGGGAAGGAACTAAATAGTCCTGCCGCCGAAGATAAGATACGTAATCCCTAAGGTTTTGGGCGAAAATGGCGGCATTCTCCGGATGTGGTTCTTATCACAGAGCATGTAATCTCGCCATGTACCCTCTTCGCGCGGGCTCGATACTCTCGTAGCAATGCATAAGGCTATCTCTTAGCTCATGCGTCCACTCTAAGCGTCCATTTTCATTGCCAGGGTTGTCATTGGTAGGCAAATGATCGTTATAAGCCCCACCACCTTGCCTCTGACCCCTCCGAGCGGTTCGATTGTGGGGGCCCCTTCCTTGATTACCTGGAAATCAAGTGATAGGTCCACCGGGTGGTTAGCCCTGTGAACTCACGGCTGGCACCGGAGGGAGAATAGAGTTCTCCTTCCCGGGTGCGCCTGGGCTGCCGGTCCGGTTTTGCACCAGTTGCTCAGGTAAGTGGTGTCGCAACTCACCGAAGGCCATGGGTGTTAGTGGTCATCCCTGCTATTATTATCGACAATTTTGAAACGAATTGCTTTTTTTTATTGAAAGATTTCCACTTTTTTTGTATAACGATGAAGAAGTAGAAAGTCGAAACCTTTCTTTCTCAGAAACTATTCCTCCCTTGGAATATACTCCTTCTAATTTGAACAATTCAAATTATATGACCTTCAAGAGATGTTGCACTTGATATTTCTAAGGCCATTGACTGTGTGTGGCATGAGGGTTTGCTGGCCAAACTTCAATGCTATGGCTTGTCGGATGTTTTTCGTGTATGGGTCTTCAGCTTCCTGAAGGAACGTTTCCTGCAAGTGGCGTCGATGGATATCTCTCGAATACTTTCACCATCAACGCTGGTGTTCCACAAGGATCCATAATGGCTCCAACCCTCTTTCCATTGTATATCAACGATTTGATGGAAAAAACTAAGAATCCATCATTGCTTTGCTAACGACAGCACACTTGTCTCGTCATTCTATTTGGATTCCAGGACATCGGCTACGGAGGTACATCTACACCGGCAGCAGGAGGTTGCATATCTCAATGAAGATCTGAAAGTGATTTCGAATTGTGGTTGAAGTAACCAGATTCAATTCAATACCACAACAGGCATCGGTTTTTTTCAAGAAGATAAATGTCTCCGAACCGGATATGTTGATGTCACGACAGCCATTTCCGCTTTGCGCTTCGATAAGTTTGTTGGGGGTTAAAATGGACACCAATATGTCTTGGCACGATCATGTCGCTGGAATTGCAAATGTTGCTTCTCAAAAGATTGAAACACTGTTTCGAACCAGAAAACAATACACACCTCAGCAACTTTTGATGCTTTATAAAGTTCAGATCATACCTTTCTTGGAGTATTGTTCTCATGTATGGAGCTCTGCCCCCAAACATACCCTGAAGTTGCTGGATTCCATCCAGAAAGAGCCATCCGCCTGATTGGAGACGCGAACATCACGTGCAATCTTGATAGCCTGGAAAATCGAAGAAAGGTTGGAGATTTGTTTCTCTTCTATCGATTCTTCTATGGCAGGTGTTCAAGTGACTTGACAGATTTGATTCCACCAAGAGCGGTACATATCAGAAATACGCAACAGACTGTGGCCACTCATCGTTTCGAGGTTCAACTCAGTATACCTCGTACTGTTCAAGAACTCTTCCATGTGGAGAAATGCGTATATGTAGAATGTACTTCTTGAGAAGGTTTTTCCAAATGGATTTAATCTCCCGCGCTACTTTCGCACAGGCACCGCTCTGAGAGCACCTCGAGGATTTCCCTATAGTGCTTGTGTTTTGTCATCAACCCAAATCGATTGACAAGAAACGCATTTCTGTGTTCAATCCGATTTCGGTGTTTTTCTGATCAACTATGTGGATAAGAATCCTCAACGTGTTACGCTAGTAACAGAGATCATTATGCTAGTTTAACAACTGTCATTATTGATACTGATAATTCGCTTCATCTCATGTAAAGATGTACAGAACATAATATTTTCTTTGGACAGCTTCATAAGTGAAAGGCTCATCAAACAAAAAAAATGTACATTATCGAATTGACATGGAAATATCTTATCTTTTTCATGAGTTTCATGAGAAACTCTATCATTGTAGCTAATACTTCCGAAATTACTGAAAGCAATCTGCATTTTTTTCCACAAAAGACTATAAAATAATTGAGAACCAAAAATGAAATCTCTATCGAATCATACTTTGATTGGGCTTTTCGAACAGCTGATATTCAGGTAAAATATCTTTTCTCTTGAAAAGACTCTTACTGGATTAGCTCCACTACCTGTTTGTTTCTTGTATCAGTTTATTCTAGGCCAGGATTTCCACCATTCATCAGCACGCTCATGTTTCCGGAAAGGGTTGGAAATCTTATCCGTATATATCTTCATTTCTCAACGAGCTCTTTCCAGCCCTAATGATGCAGTCTAAAGAACTAACGGATATAAAAGTATGCTATCATTCAGGAGAAAAATATACAGTCTCGGAGTATTCGTCCACATAAAAAGGAGATTAACCGGAATTTCATATACTCTTCTTCTCTCAGCCAATTCTGATTACTCTTTGTCCAGTTTTGCAAGGAAATGTTTATTTATTAATGGAAGTTTCTTGCTCGTTAGTCACTGATTCCATCATCTTTGTACAGGGTTTTGATGAAGATGGTTTCATCTTCCAATTGTATTACATAATAAAACTGATTCGATTCTGAAAGATCTTGCGGGATATTGCATGCTATCACTTATGATAGATCATAGTGAAACAGTAATAACCCACTTCATCCAAATCAGCATGCATATATTCCGGGAAGGTCTATTGATTCGACTCTTTACCATGTGGTTGGCAGAATCGAGAGATCATTAGACAACAAAGAATCCACCCTGGGTATATTCGTAGATATAGAGGGAGCTTTTGATAAAAAACTTTCACAACAATTACCTAGCAACGACACTCCAGCAATGTACCCCTGGTAGTAGGAGAATGGATACTCAAGATGCTCTCTAGTAGAGCAATAAGTAATAATGTAGAAGAAATCACAGTGAAATGACTGGTCATGAGGGGATGTCCACAGGGAGGAGTCTTATCACCCCTTCTCTGGAACATAGTTCTGGATACACTGATTAATCACCTTAACAAAAATGGATTCTACACAATTGCATACGCAGATGCCATAGTTACCTTGCAGACCGGCAAACTTTTAAACACACTGTGCGATAGATCGCAGGATGGGCTCAAATTAATAGAAACATTGTGTAAGGAATACTCACTGTCGATCAATCCCAAGAAGACTGAGATGGTCCTTTTCACCAGGAAAGGAAGTTTGTTGGGCTTAAAACCTCTTAAAATCTTCAAAAGCAAACTAAACTTCTCTGAAGAGGTGAAATACCTTGGTACTATCCTCCACAAGAAGCTAACATGGAACTCTCATCTACAGAGTAGAGCAAAAAAAGCATACGTGGCTTATAAGCAATGTCAGGGGACAATGGGACGCGCATGGGGTCTTTCACCCCGTGTGGTCACCTGGATCTACACTGCAATAATAAGACCTAGGTTAACGTATAGAGCCATTGCATGGGGACCGAAAGTTCTACAAGCAACGGCCATCTGAAAATTATATCAGCGACTGGCTTGTTTAAATATCACAGGAGCCATGAGAACAACATCAACAGCGGCAATGGAGTTAATCACGGGTCTGACCCCGTGCGTTAATTGCCAGGGTACGATTGCGCACGGCTGGTGTGAACCTCGAAGTAGGAATGGGTCAATTGAGGCTGGGCCTATGGTGGGAAGCGCTCACTGCGCAACCTCTGCTGCAAGCAACAAGTGATACAATTGAACCCAGGTTTGTGTTTAATGAACCCCACAAAATAAAAATTAAGCAGAACACAGAGTCAGATGCTACAAATGCAATACAGATTTATACAGTCGGCTCAAAAACCAAAGAAAGCTCAGGATGTGGGGCCAGATTACTAAGCCGAAGGATTGAGTAGGGAATGGAAAGAAATATCAGCGTGGTCCAAACAAAAGTGGCTGGTATCTCAATCGCCACAAAAAAAAATAACCAAGAAAAGAATTTCTGGCAAAAACAAAACAATCTGCACTGAGAGAAGACAAGCCCTATTAGCCGTGAACAGACAACGTATAACCTCAGGGCTAGTACTTGAATGTCACCAAGATTTAGCCAAAGCCTCGGTAGATAATAACATTATCCTGAGGTGGGTTAAAGGCCACGACATGATTTTCGACTCTTCAGTCGAGGAAGCGGCAGGACTGAGCATTTTAGGACCCAGTGGCACCTACGGCCTGATAACTTCGACAATTGCGGAGCTAGTCAAATATTACACCCATGCTCAATCCTTAGAGAGATGGGATGTAATCCTGCTAGGATCACCTTGGGCGACCCTGAGAAGCTGGCGCCGAAGAAATATCTTGCGATGACCAGGAAAAATCTACGCCAAACAGTAGGATTTCTGACTGGCCACTGTCAACTAAGGAAACACCACCATAATATGGGGCTAGTGGACACACCTCTATGCAGGATATGTGAACAGGAAGATGAGACTGTCAGGCAAGTCCTGTGCGAGTGCCTGGAGTTATCGTCAATGAGAGAGTGTGTGTTCGGCGAGTCTTGGCCTACACCTGCCGATATAAAGGAGATGTCTCCCAGTGACCTATACACCTTCCTGGAAAGGACAGGATGGATGATGACCTGGGAGGACAACTTCTCGGGAGGACGTACAATGGGTCACATGTGGCCTAAGTGATGTGGGCTTCCATTCACCCTCCCTACTCTACAGATACAGAAAACAGTAATAATTGAATTTCACACTCAACAGAATATCCCCTGATCTAACTTTCGACATCGATAATAACATCTTCAAGACCTCCAGTGCATCTATATTCACAGGAACTTTCAAATATTGCAACTCAACATGGGGGGAACAAACACAAACGGTCGGTAAAAAATCAACGAAAGTATTTACATTCTGGTAACGCTAAGAAATATTTTGGTCCAAATTGCGAGAGTCTATTCGATCCCACACCACAACCCGCAAGGGTTTATTGTGGCTCACACTTATTCACACTCGACCAAATAAACCCAGCTTCTTAACGAAGCTGATTAGTTTGTATGGTGAGTGGTCTCTCAGGTCAGCAGATAATAGTTCGGCTCTGGCAAACTATGAAAACCTGTTTTAGTCCCAGCCGGGCAGGCACAAATTATGTGCTCTGCTTTTTCATCATTTTCCAAACAGAGGCGACACACACTGTCTTCCGACAGTCCATGTCTCTGCTTTTGCTAATTCAAAAGACAGTGACCTGTTAGGAGGTCTGTTAGACATCGTAGTTTATCCCTACTGTAGTTCAACAACTGTTTGGTATCAAGCTTCTAAGGGTGAATGAACACCTTGGACTGAGCCAATCCTGGAAGATTCTGTCAGAAGTCCATAACTCTTCTTGCCATCCAGGTGTTCATTGTTTGATTGACAAAGCCTAATGTGATGCTAATGACAGGTTATGGTTCAATGAAGCTGCTTGCAGCACCCTCCATTGCAAGGGAATCAGCAGCCTCATTGCCTTTCAGGCCAGTATGGCCAGAAATCCAGACCAGAGAGAATATGTTGAGTCTTTCTATCGAAGGGAGTTGTTAATGACAATTTGCTACAAATTTAGACGTTGTTCAGACGTTGATGTTGTTTGACTTGAATATCCCAAATCAGGAATATACTTGCTACCGTTTTTGCTGAAGAATTTCAACCGTATTCTATTAGACAGAAAAACAAATTGTCAGATTGTTTCTATGATTTTTTCCAACTCCTCTGTTATTCAAACACCTTCATATCCTCCATTGTTTATTGATCAGATCATTCAAATAATTTTTCACACTGGCCAAAGCCAAAATAGTTTCCTCCTCTATGAAATTTGCTTACACTGTCTCTATTATATGGAACTTGAATAAATATGAGAACTCCAACTAATATTCTCTGTAGGAACCTTAGTTTGCAACGAAAAAGTAGGGCTCTAGCTGTAAAATTTCAGTCGTGAAGGCGACACTACTGGATAAGTAGTCGGTGTTGTTTTTCATCAAACTTTCCCGGAGAGCTTAATTTGTTTTTGAAGAACTTCTAAAAATGAACTTTTTGGAGTCATAAACTAGTCTTGCTGTTCTTAGTAACCCTATCTCAAGGATCTTTCTTCTCGAAAAATAATAGAGTAAAAATGTGGAATCATAAATATGTCAGCTTGTAACTGAGATGGATGTGAAAAATTTATTTTTGGCTCAATTGTGTTTGATGCATTTTGTGGTAGAGATGCATTAGGATGTGTTAGTAGATTATTGTTATGTTGCTTTCACTGATCTGAAAAAACTGTTATCTGAACGTAACAGAAAGATCTTTTGTATAATTGATTTTATGAGGCCAGTAGGAAAAACTAACTTGAAGTTAGTGACAGTAAAAAACCAAAATTTTTCTATACAAGAAAAACATTTCGGAAGCGGTAGAAGAAAACATATTTTTCTCATATGTATCTTGTAAATTTCGACTTTAGTCTCGAAGTTACGACTTTGATTTAGAAATTACGACTTTAACCTTGAAATGTCTACTATCATCTTAAAATTTCGATTTCAAA
>NW_019292218.1:38510-56660 GCF_000500325.1 Leptinotarsa decemlineata | reverse complement strand
AAGCAAAATCAGTGTTTTGATCGGCTCTGGTAATTTATTATACAGATTTATGACATTATACAAAGGGGAGTTTTTATATTTTGTTGTCTTATGACTTGGAATACGCAAAACATCACCATGACGTGTGTTGTAACTGTGCACCGTTGCATTTGTTTCTAGTTCATGGGTGTTAGATTAGTTATCCAATAAAATTACTTACTATGGGTTTTTCTGTCACCGCATTGATATAGTTTTCCATAAGACGTCTAGCAGTACCAGATATGATCACTTGATGCGAGGACAAATCCACGCAATACTTTTTGGTTTGGGGATCGTGCATCAGCTCTTGGAGAAAACACCAATCCAAAGGAGGTAACGGTTTGCTGAATTCGGTGCTGAGAATTCTTAGACACTCTACGTAGAGTTTGTCATGGATGCTACCTCTCCATTTGTTCGACTGAAAATATTGAACTCATTTGTAAAGAAGAAGATATTGTTTTATACATAGATAACCAAAATTCGCGAAATGGAAATGTTCGATATTATTAGCACAATCTCTACGAAATCTAAATAAACATGTCATATTTAGAGATTAGGATAGTTTTGCACAACCGTTTTGGATTTAATTGAATACATCGAGGTTAAATTTCAAGAATAAAAACACATTTTACGAATGTAACTTGGATGAGTGAGTGAAACCACCAGAAACACCAATAGTGACGTGATCAACATATAAGGGGAAACAGAATAGGACCTAGCACAGAACCTTGTGGTACGCCATAACTAATTCAACTCACCCAGGTTTTGATGAACTCCCCCAGACCTCGAAGAACACTATGACTAGGTAGATATCCGTAGTTGAGCGGTTCCTTATTTCCTTTTGTTTGGTAGACGTACTTCAAATAACCATCAATTTCAATAGATATCATTTTGGTGATGAAATTCACCGAAGCTGAGGACACTCTCAGCTTTATAAGGAAGTCTATCCACGTTTTACCTGCGAGAGAAACAAGACTGTCGAGAACTTTCCATTCCGATGTCAGGATACTATTATTATTACTATATTTACCTGGCACCAAGTGCTGGGTGGTGGGCGTCGTTTTAGTTGGAGTGCTCGGGTCCAAATACTCCTCAGGCAAATGAACACATATCTGCTCCAGCCCGAAGGAAGTGAGACTGCTGAGGGCTGCTTCGCATATTTCTGGGTCCCCTGTTTCAACGTATTCCCACAATTGATGCATGACATCTCTGTGCAGTTCCATATAGCTTTCGGTGTAAGACAGTTGCGGGATTTCCCGGATCAGAGAGCAGAGGCTAAGAAAATAGTCGTTACAGTAGAAGTATTTATTCCAAAGAATTATTCATCCCCGCAGGTCTACTTTAGAGTCAGACAAAGTGCGAAACACTTCGTTTTCATGAGTCTCAACAAAAAAAATTACCGTACCCAAGTCGGGTGACCGAGGAGGCCACTCATCTGCACATCTTCCTCCAACTCTACAGTATTTCCCCTCTACCCTACTGAAAAAGGTTTTGAAGTATCCTCGTGAAAGATACCCCCAAAAGATGTGCTTCAAAAATGGATTACCGGTACTTTAAAACGCTTTCGTGCATCTCCTTCTGTAAGTTTCTTTACCTTTTCACGACGGGTAATCTGAGATCATTTCTGAACATTGGCGCTAAGATGGCCCACGTCTGGACGACATTCACAATTTCTGCCTTGCATAATACGGTTACCGCATCGATAGCCAAAGCGCTTGGTAGAGACCCATTATCGTCTTTACATTCGTTCAAAATTTTCGACAAGTGCGCCACCATTTCTTCTCCATATAACTCTGGCCTAAAAATAGTAGATGATATAATTATAAAGTAATGTAAATTACAAAAACTACAGCCATACTGTTGTGAATTATCTCCTGAAAAAAAGTAACGCCAGCCGCGGCCAGTCTTTGCCAATCAACTATGACTTTGCCAAGGTCTACTTGTGCTTCTCGATCATTCTGGATGTCGCGTCGCTGCGAGAATATTCCTATCGGCTTGCGAAGACTTCCATCGGGATATAGAAGCACTGCCAACAGGCAGACGAGGCAAGTCTAGTTGAAAGTGCAGTACGAAGTGAGCTGATAAGGCGATAGGCATTTGAGAATTAGGCTGAAGTTTTTGTGTGGTATTGGCAGGGTAGTTGTGAGAGTATTATTATAAAGTCGAGTTTAATTGTACAGTGTGGTCAATTATTGTCGAACCTACGGAGAAAACGTAAAAATATATTGTTATAAAATTAATGATTATAAAGTAGTAGTAATGACAGTTTATATCAATTATGTTTGGCCAGTAAGCATCTGTGATTTTATTTCTTTTTTAAATTGATGAATATTATGATTTAAAAGGGGTAAAATTTCATTCAGATAAGAAGGGGCTATATAAGAAACTATATAAGCAACTTAAACAAAAAAAAAATTAAATATTGGACTCTGTACCTCACATTCAGCTCCTTCATTTTTAATAAAAATGGTGTGACATGTTCACCATATGGTATATAGCATACGAATCACATGCAAGCATTTTGTATAAGTTGTAACTTCTGCTATATTGCAACAAGAAATTAATGTCATAAGAAATACATCTTGTCGACAAACATATTTCTGCTAAAAAAATAACTATAAATATTAATGAATTGTTAAGTAAATATATAAATGTACAAATATTTCTTGAGATAATAAAGACAAAATACTCACTTCTCGAGACATAACTGCTTGATGATGTAACTCTTGGTGACGTATCTGTCCCACCTCTTCTTAAAACCTCCCCCATCAACCAGCAAGCCCTCCAAATAAGGGTAACACATACTATCGATCTTCCAGGCATCAAATATCAATTTCAAACCGACGTTGAACAAGTTCTCAGAGCCTCTGCTGACGGCTTGAAGCGTGGACATGATTTTAGGTATATTTTCCCTGAGGACAACCAACTTTGGCAGGGCCGATAAAAGCTCGAAGCTTAGCCTGGCGTGCCGCGTGTTGGACAACTTGTACAGGATGATTGCGAGCAATTTGGGAGTCAAAGAAACGTTCCTCTCTGCGCTGTTGAGTATCAGAGCGAGGGATTTCGATAAGATTTCCTGGCTGAAATCGTCAACTAGTAGCAAACCGCATAGAAAGTGTAATATTTCTTCGATGAAAGAAGACGGGCAGCCCTGAAGACTGTCCAGCCACTCGGAAAGTCTTGTTTCGCTGTACAAATCTCCAGATAGTCGGCACAACTCAACAGAACCAAATAGAGTGTTGTTGGAGGTGATTTCTTTATGGAAAATGTCTGGAAAGTTATTCGAACCATCGTCGTTTCGTGGACGGTTATCCATAGAGCAAGTTTTGTTGAAAATGCTTTCAGCTATCTTGTAGGCATCCTCTATTAATATGCAGGGACTCGCTAGCCATTGCAGTAGGGAAGATCTGAGCGTCTGGATGACGTGAAAATCTGCTTTCGACTGAAGTACCACGGTTTCACCTTGAAAAAGTAATGATCGACATCATCAATTCAGTTTATTATTAGATAGATAGATAGACATATACTTTATTGTCCAAAAAAATACAATCTTATTGAGAAAGCTTGTTAAAAAATCTGGTATATATAGCACTTCAAAGAATAAAAGAAAAGTAACACTTCAAAAATACAAATACAGAAACACAATTTGAGCAAAACTAAGTTCACATATCTAATAGATAAAATAAAACAATAGAAAATAAAATTTAACAAAGTTTGTAGACAAAATAGTATGTATAAGTAGATGAACTATGCCGATTCTGTGACACCGGAAATTCAACTAACAGAAGCAATGAAGTATAGTAATAGAGTTACAACAAATAAAAGATGACATAGATACAACACAAAAAGAAAAAAAGATTACATCTATGAGTGATTCCCAGATGTGCTCGAGATCTATTTCTAATTTCCCTCTTACTGCATTTAACAATATCACACATATTTGAAAATTTGTTAACATTTGAACACATAACATTAATTGGTGCTTTAGACGTAATATTTGTTTGAGCTCTTTTGCACTTGTCTAGACTACAATCTCGGCACATGAAAATCTATTTGTGATAATAGTACAGGAGAGTCAACTTTACCATTCAATAGCTAAAGATACGAAATTGAATCTGCGTAGTATATTTATACATTCAGATCCTCTTAATGGATAAACTCCATCAACCTTGAAGCATAAAAATTTCAAAAACTTTTTTGGGCTTTCTCAATAGTTATTGAGTACTGGCTATAAATGGGATTCTATAATAATGATCCATATTTTAGTTTAGACCTTACTAGACTGAAGAAAAGAGTTAGTGCAGTGATATTAAAGTTCCTACATTTTCCAAAGCTGAAACCATATATACGATATGCTGATTTATTCATTTCGTGAGAGTTGAATGTAAAAAATAGTATCGGATTAAAAATATTCAAGGAAAGATAATGTTTCAAACACCAATCATGTAAAGAGTTAATTTGTTCTTGTAGTATAATACAATCATCCAAATTAGAAACAGAAACATATAATCTTAAATCATCTGCAAACATCAATTTATTGCAATTAAATGCATCGAAAAGATCATTTATGAATATCAAGAATAGCAATGGCCCTAAGTTGGAACTTTGGGGGACTCCACTGGTTGCAATATAGTTTAGTGAGCAAATCCACTGTATGAGACATACTGTTTTCTATTATTCATGTATGGTTTCAAAAGGTTTAGAAAAATATTATTATTGAAACCCAAACAAGCCATTTTCTTTAGGGGTATTTTATGGTTTATTTTGTCATGTTGAATATGAATGAATATGTTACGGAGGTGTAGGTCTGTCTTGATGGTTGGTTCCACTCAACCTAGTATTATGAAATAATTGAAAAAAAGGAAATTATTTAACAAATGACACAAAAAATACAATGATGATGATAAAATATACTTTATTGTTCAAGGAAAATACTTTCTTATTCGTCAAGCTTCCAAAAATAAGGTGAATTCCAAGGGTCTCTGCAATCTTGGGAACAGGAAAAAGTCGTAGGGGGCTATATCCGGTGAATACGGTGGCTTAGGCATGATTACAGTATTGTTTTTGGCCAAAAAATTAAAAACAATCCACTTGTAAACATTTTTCTGACTCAGAGTAGGTACAGTCACCATATGCAAATTCTTTGACCCATTTTTTTGATAGCATAAAATTGCCGAACACGTAAAACTCTTTCAACTTTTATGCCTCTCACCCACAAACTAAACAGTTGAAACTGTGAACATATGTTCCAGACGAGTGTACGAAAATATTTCAAATCAAAAGACGATAGATGATATACTTTCTTCAAATTTGTAATTATTTTGTGAATGCTTCTGGTGAAAAGATGACAAAAAAATAAGCAAAAAAAAATCGTTGATGGAACTAGATTCCTAATAAATTAAAAAAAGTACTCACATAGTTGAAAGACATCTTTCAGGTAAACTGGAGAACACACATCAATTATTTTCGAAAATATCAACAGTACACAGTTTGTAGTGAAGTAACGGAGTTTTCCTTGAAAAACCCTCTTCAAACAATATACATTCGGAAGCATATCCAATTTATTAAGAGCCAAGTAGTACAGAACAGTAACTTGCCAGAGTACAAGCAAATCAACGTTCAAACAACTCTCATTGGAGCTTTCGGCTAGTAGAGCTTGATCAATTAATTCACTAGTTAACTCTACGTGGTCCCTTGTTTCGATCTGAAATATTGATCGTTATACTTCTGAATCAGAAACAATCAAACGTTAACTGTACCTGCAACCAACATAACAAATCGAAAAACAACGTCTGTTCCAAAATCTTTTGACTGAGTAAAAAAGTCCAAAGACGATATTTAAACAAGTTCATTGAAATCGAAGGATGATGCAGCCCATATAAATATACAGGTCTGAATAATTGGTTTACAGGTAACCTGAAAAAATCGAAGTTTTTGAATTACTTTTTTTGTCATCGATTATCAATTATTATACGAAATTCAAAGTCTATTAGAGGAAAAAATAATGGGACTCATGGAAAATTTCAAATACACTCCCTATTATCATCATAAAATAATTGAATCTAAAATGCTTCTCACTCATTTTGCCGGCTATGCAAACCTCTAATTTTATTGAGCACCAAATTACAGGAACTCGGATTTTCAACAAGGATGGTAATCAGTGGATGCTGAGGGGAATACAGATTGTACTTGGAACCTCTCAAATTGTCTTGCTTCCACTTGAGGTACAACAAATCACCCATTATATTTATCAAGCTTGAATGGCATCTGAAATAAGAATCAAAGAGTACATGATCTTGTCTCCTACTAGAGTTCTCACTTTGTTGAGGATGTTGCAGATAGGAAATCGGCAATAATTGGTTCTATTGAAAGCACCCTATCTTCTACCAGTTTTACAACCGCTCTTCCGGAGACTTCGCTGATAAGAGGATCGCAATTCAAAGATTTTTCTTTGAGAAACTTCAGTTCTGGAAAGTCTTTTACCTCATCTTTGTATTTAGCTAGTATATTTTGAATAATTTTGGAAAATGTTTGCACTACAGTGTTTGGGCTAGTGGACTGTAATTTGTTTTCTAAGTCTTCCATTTCAATGTTTCAATATCACCTGTATTTTAGCTTTTATAATAATTATGGGTATTATTTTGGGACGAGTTTGTGAAAAAAAAAGGCATATATAACCCTATCTTAATTTTTGTTTTGATTTTGAATTTGAATTCCTGTTTCCGATGCGCTAAAATGTTCTTCTTCTATTTTTTCTCTACTTTAGCCAGAGACGAAATATTTTACGCATCTGTGCTTTATTCATTCTATGTCATACCTAACCAACAATAACGTTTTTGTTCGACCATTTAAACGACAGTACTGTTCATTATTAGTAGCTTTGTGGATAGTCTATATACAAATTTAGTAGTATAAGCTAGTTTCAGAATATTGGAATAAGTGCAAGAATTAGTCAGTGTTGACAATGTGAGGGTTTGTATCCAAATTTTGAGTTTTTTTACCCACTGGGTTTTATTTGGGTTTTATTGTGTGCGTTTCGTGTCTTAGCGGGTATTTTGAAGTTATTTTCACTAATCGAAATTTTCCAAATTTTTGAACGTCATTCAAATGAGATCTGAACTGAACATTTTTTTTCTATTTCAACGACTTTGTATCTCTCACGATTTATACTTATCCATGCTGACCTTCTCATCTCGAACGTAGGGTATATTTTTATATATTAACTTTCAGGATGTTTCATCGGGAGTAATTTGAAAATATTTATCGTTTGCATCATATCCAATATGTGATATAATTATTTTGTAAAACTGTTTCCGACACAAAATCAGCGATGTCCAACAATCTGTTATTTTTAGTAATTATCATCAGACCATTAATTTTATTCAGAAACACAACCATACTATACACCTTAGATTTGCCGTCAATTACAACCAACCGCTGATAATACCAGAACCATTCGAAGGGGTCTGTTGTTACAAAACTTTAAAATGGCTGTTGCAGAACCGAATATATTACAGTTCAAACCTTTGAGTTGAGTTAAAGGGTTAGTAAACGATAATCAAGTTTTTAAATGCAACCGAAAATTTCGAATGAATTTCTTCAACCAATTAAAATGCGAAAACTCTTCTAACGAGTCGATAGACGAATCCATTAGTTAGCGATATCCATATCATCCTTTGAAAAAGCCTGCGTAGCAAAATTCACTTCAAAATTATGTTTCATTTAGGAGCTGAACTGGTGTTAAAGGCACAGTGTTGTTCCAGTGCATGCACTAAATGCGATGAGTAAGACATCTATTATTCATGGTTGCCGTTACCACAAAATCAGTATATGTATTATTTACTGTGCCGTTACAGTCTTAAGAGTCATAGATTTGCAACACTGGATGCATGTGTGGCATATTTATAAATGGAGAAGTTAAAACCCATGTATTTGTGAATTATTCCTTTGGTGGAGAGATTGAAAAAATTCAGTATATATGATAAGAACTAAAAGTGAGTACTAAATTAAAAATTATTTTTCATGTCATGTCTATTTTGTATTAACTTAGATTTTTGTTTTCCAAATTCCATATGTCACGTATAGTCGAAATATTTGTTAGATATTTTTCGTTGCGTAGATTTTATTCGAAAACGTGGAAGAATTGTGCTCAGTTAATTTGTAATAATTTGTTTTATCTCATTCCTAAAAAACAAAATAAAAACATGATACAGCGTTGTCAGATGTCTAATTATCAATTTATGTGGAAGTGATTCAGATGACGTTACCGTGATTATATGTATATCCATATACTGGTATTTTTTATGGCTGTGATTATCCATTACTGAGACTAAGGTTATTGGCATATATTATGGCTATAACTATTTATTTCTATTTTTCAGATATGCATTTATCAAGACAAGAAATAAATTTAAGAAGACTGTTGGCCAAATGTGAGTTAATGTGCAAGTCTAGGAAAGAAGATGATAGGATAGAAAAATATGTAGAAACCCTGGAGGATATGCTCCAAGAAGTAAAAAATTTAACTGAGTGAGTTGATTATGTCAAAATACCAGATGGAAATTACGTTTAACTTCTCTTATTATTTTAAGGTCCAGTGAAGCTATAGCTAATTATAATAGAAGAATCGGCGCTATCAAAAGAGCTGTGGGAATCACAACAAATAAATATGAAGATCAAGAGGACCCAGAAATTATGAGAAGCAGTCTACTAGGTGAGATTAAAAAAAAGCTATTTTTGATCTGTGTTCAGGTTCATTTCAAAGGTAATGACATATATATTTTAAGTTGGCATGGAAATAATATCATTCTGTTCATTTATAAATGAACCTTCAGTTTTGAATTTTTTTCTAGGTCTAAGACAAAGAAACGTGGTAATATCGTCAAAACCTGGAGTTGACGATCTCGATCAAATGATAAACTATCATGAAAGTGTTCAAAACAAGCTCACCGAAGATATGCTGCACTTGGCAAAGAGTTTGAAGGAACAGTCAGAAACTGCCAATAAAATTATTAGGAAGGATACAGAGGTAAGTGAAGCAAACATGTATTTTTATATTCAGTTATGCACCTCTGCCAAAATTATGTATACTTGTGCAATCTTCTTCTAAAGTATCATCATTTGTGGCCTTAGATCAAGCGGCTTAACGGACAGCATATTTAAAAAAGGGATTTGTCACTGGGTTTTTAGGAATTTATAGTCGTTTTAAGTTCAAAAATTTTATGAAACATTAAAAATCAGAATGAAACATGTTTTTTTTTTCGGTTTAACTATATGGATAAAAAGTGGCTTGCAAGTCACACTAAAATGAAAGCCCAATACTTATTTCAAAAATGTTTTATTGGCAGGTAGTTGGTAGATCAGCTCAACTAACAGAGCAAAATTATGCACAACTTACAAAAGAATCCGTCACACTCGCTGAACATTCCAAAAGAGCATGGAAGTGCTGGATGTGGATTATGCTAGCTATTGTTGTAATAATCTTTATAAGTGAGTACTAGAAACATTACTTTTTTTTTCTCAATATTTCCATCATTTACTATCAATAACTTTTTTCAGATATGGTGCTGTTCATGAAAGTTATGAAAAAGAAGTACTGAAATGAAAATACCTACGTATTATCATGGAATTGTGATTTATTTATTAAAATGGCCAATTATTTGTTTTTTCATTGAAAAATATCTTAGTTTTATTACAAATTGAGGATTATTATCAACTACCCTTGGGCTTAAACTCATGCTTATTTAGACTGGCCACGGCTGTCAGGGCTTTCAGCCGGCTGACACCAAATGCAGTCATCCTTCTTCTTCTTGTGTTACCAGCGCTAAACCCAAGTTCAGAAGTTAATATGAGTGCTATTAAAAAATGAATATGCAATTTAGAACGTGGTAGAGTTAATATCAGCCTTGTTTTTACTAAAGTATTTGTTGAAATCTAACTGAGAAAGCAACTGCAACAAATGCTGTCCGCTAACTTTTTCGTGCAACCTGTGGAGTATGAAAAGGAGAGATTCTATCACTGTGTCGCTTCTTTTTTGAAATATTTCGAGCTCTTCCAATTCGGGTTCTGTTAATTCCGAATTCCAGGTGCTGGCCACCAAACAGAATTCGTCGCAGAGTTCGAGCAGCCTTATTATGATGCTGTAAACCTAGAAGCAAAATAAATGTAAATTGAGACAGGATAGTCTGGGCGAAAACTTTACCCTGCTAGGTATTTCGTACTGGACAGCTGGCACTTGATAGAGTCTGTGTTTATTGGCATAAATGTGTTCCTAGAAAAAAATTTTGGGATTTTTGAGTTACACGATAAAAATACTTTACTAGGAGGTATAGGCATATGTCAGAGAACGAATTCGGCATTAGAATATGTATCGCTATCGTTTGACAGTTTTATGCTGTTTATTGTGAAGTTTCTATGGTTCAACATACAATAGTTTTTATGATAAACAACAAAATCCAGGCCGGTAGTTGTATTCCCAACTAGTTTGAGTCTGGCAAATTGCCGAAAAGGCAGAGCCAGAAGAGAAGAGTTTTAACCTCAAATTGGGAAGGTCTGTCTTTTATGTTTGGCATTATTATTGATAGTGCTGAGGAATTTCATGAAATTGACCCAAAATCACAAAATGGGTTCTCATAGCATTCCAAATTAAAGCAAAAGGTTACATCGAATGTAGCAATAGTAGTTTTACTATGCCAGCGTATTTCATATGCACAAATTGATGTGTAAAGATCTATTGATGTACTGTACTCGACTTCTAGACAAATTTCCCTGGGTAACACTCAGGGATCCATTCTGAGGCCATTATTACATTGAATGTATTATAACTGACTTCGTCCGGTTCTGAGAACCAAGAACTTTTCTCGTCACATGAAATTCAGAGCCCTGTTTCATCCTCTGTAATCCTTACCTCATCAGGTGTAGACACAAACGTTTTTGCCAACAAATTAGTGATGAATTCGTGATGAACCTTGATTATATCTTCGAATTCGTTGGCGTTTTCGACGGCTTTCAGCAACAAAGAGAACTGGGCCTCTATCACATCGACTTGCAAGTAATACTGAAGGTTATTAACCAAGAACATAAGGTTTTGTCGAAGGGTCCAAACTCTTCTGTCTCTAAAAACAAAAAAAAACTCTCACAAACTCAACTAGCCACCAAGCGAAATGACGATCGAATCACATTTTCAATTCAGTGTTTCTTCATTGATAATGGTGAATTTTAACAACTAAAAAAAAAGTTACCTGCTTACCGAAACTCTTCAAAAAAACACTGTATTTATTTGATACATTACAAAATTTGATTCACTCACATTGTCTGCTTGTTTGAAACATGCTCTGCCCAAAGTTTATGGAGGTCTATCTGTGTTTTACGCAGTCTCAATAAATAGCAGAACAGCTTATTATACAACTCCATCACTTTCGGATGAAAGACTATATGCAGAGGCCAGTTGATCTCGAAGTTCATCTGCAGTCTAGACCATGGATTTGTTCCTGAAAGAAGTTGAAACTAACGATAGTAATTATCTAGCGAACTGACAATATGAGTTTGTGCCACAAGGCACCATTCCCGGACCATTTCACACGAGCAATCTGTCGAAAATAGTACGTAAATTTGTCCTTACGTGTAACGTCTGAATTTGAGGTTAGCTCAAACTTGAGATAGGTTTTGTCGTTTTCCCCGTAGATTTTCCTGGCAGTTTCCAGGAATATGAAGTTCAGCTTCTGCACAATCGAGTCTGAGGTGGTGTCTTTCAGATGATCTTCGGCCACTCTAATGAATTGTTGAAACAGTTCCCCTCTGCCCAAGGCGTAATAATCTCTGAGGAGGTGCAAATGTTCGACCAAACTGCCTTCATCTAGCATTACGGACCACAAGTACTGAAAATGATGAGTAGCAGATAGCATTCAATATTTGTTCAATGCCATGGTTTATTTAGCGTTTAAACAACTATAGCTCCAAAACATTGTCATGCATAATAATAATAATTTTTGTCAGTACCAAGAAACACACAGTTTTTAGACACATCAATACAATTTCTAAAATAGGTTTGAGAGGATAAGATTCCTCAATATAGTTTCTAAAAAATGCTTGTAGATAAATTAGATTAAAAAAAATACAATTTAACAAGGTGAAATTCCAATCTCATAAAAATTGACTAAAATGTAAAGCCATTAGCTTTTACAAATTATAAATCACATAGCTAACATATTATATATATTCAAAGTTGAGTAAAAATTCCGGAGGTCACCACAAAAGTGGCTCTATCTTCTTTAATAACTTCGAAAAATTGATCAATTTCATATAAAGGATGTTTGGTTAATATTTTCTTCAATAAGTTTTTGAATCTTCTGAATGGCAAGTTACAAAATTCGACAGATAAGGCATTGTATAGCTCAATTCCTATATTATCTGTTCTTTTCAACCTATTTGATTTATTTCTTGTATCATGTTGGTGTATATCCTTGTGAGCAACTTTATTCATCAAGTTTCGTTGAACAAGAAGCAGATTTTCATAGACAATAACTGAATATAGGGTCATTATTTCAAGTTTTACAAATATTGGTCGATACTTTTCATCATAAATGGCAGAGACTACGCTTCTTACTGCAGATTTTTGAATGACAAATATTCTATTAAGACGTACCTTTGATGCATTATTCCAATTGTTTATACCATACCTAAGGACTGAATGAAAAAGTGAATGATATGTTGCAAGTGCCGCACTTTGATTGACTATTTTTTAAATTCTTCTCATAGCAACTTACTAAGTTTACTACACATGCTATTCACATGGTATATCCATTTCAGGTTGGAATCTATTTGTACTCCCAAAAATTTGGTAGAATTTTCATTATATCGATTTAAGCAAATTGTTTCAAAAGCTAAGAGTTTCTGTGTTTTGTTCATTGAGAATCAAGTCATTTGGTGTGAACCATGATCGAGCTTTCTCTAATATGTCAGTATGAATCATGTGAGGATCATCTATTTTATATATTTTTTTGCCCAAGGTTGCATCATCTGCATACAATATAGTTTCTATGTCTGACGAGTTCATCACGTGAGGCAGGTCGTCAATGTAGATTAGAAACAGAAGTGGTCACAATATTGACCCTTGTGGCACTCCTCTTAATATTTTCCTTTTTTCACTTTTGGTATTTCCTAGATCAACAATTTGATATCTTTCGTTAAGGTATGACTTCATCATGTCCAGGCAGACACTTCTCAATCTGTAGAGTGATGCCTTGTATAATCCATGATTGATGAATAAATTCTATTATTATATTGTTATTATAACTTGAATAATCTGTATACGATACCTGGTGTCAAAATTATTAAGTTTCAAGATCAATATTTCAATACAGTAGCATCAATTGCTTTACAGAAAGGAAATCACATTTATTATGGCTAATTTTAATTAGAATTTTTGAAACTACATCAACTGCAGATGCCTGTGTATCCCAAGATTTCGATAATAATAAATAATAATTTAATTAAAAACGTTCTTTGATGTTACCTTTGTGAGCTTGACCCGGCATTCCTCAATAGTGCTCTGAAATTCAATATTGTTGAAGGTCTGAGATTCCAACCCTTGTACCTTCCTATAGTAGTCGGTCTCCTTACCCTCCCAGATATCTCTCTCGTATTTGATGCGATAGTTTTCATCGCGAGATTTTTTCGGATCGTTTTTAACAATCCAAACAATCCTGCCCATAAACAGAATGCTTTCGGCTGTTTCGTCGCTTATGAACAGAGGAACCATTTCCCAGTTGATGAAAAATTTACGGACGATAGGAGGGCTTCGTATTCTGCTTTTTTTCTAAAACAAAATCCATTTTTCTTGAGAATGACTGATGAGGGGTTGCTTTTTATGTTTCTAGAAAATATTATTATTTATCTGGAGTATGACATTTTAATGTTACACATGCACAGCATTGATCAGCATTTGCTCATGTAGATGGCGCTTCAAATGGTAAAATGATAAGCATATGAATTTTTAAACTCACGATTAGTCCTAGTTTTGTACTGCTATCTGAAGACAAGTCAACCAATTGTTCGGGATAGAGAAAATTCTCATCAGCGGTTTTGCCATCTGTTATAAAGAATTCACCATAGGTGTCTACCAAATCTCCGTATATTATCCAGTTACATAAATGTCTGTAGAAAATCTTGTTGATGGATCTGATTATTCTGAAAATAACTGAATGATAATGAGGAAATGTGTTCTGGATCAATAATATGGGCGACTATCAAAGATAGATGGATGTGATTTCAAATATTTACATGATTTTGAAGTACCTGCAAATGAAACAAGATCATCTGGCCTATTTCGTTTTGAATCTGCAGGAACAAAATACGAGAATGATACTTACAACTACACGTATTTTGATAAACAATATAGCTTAAGAAAGCATTTTTATAGCAAAATTCTGCTAGAGAAAACTATTGTATAGCAAAATGTTGCTAAAGTAAGCTATGGTATGTCAAAACTTTGCTTGAGAATGCTATTGTACAGTGAAATGTTGCTCAAGTAAGTTATTGTACATCAAAATTTTGTTTGAGACAGCTATTGTATAGCAAACTTTGCTTGAGAAAGCTATTGTACATAAAAATTTTGCTTGAGTAAGCTATTGTATAGTAAACTTTTGCTCATGAAAGCTATTATATAGCAGAATTTTGCTTGAATAGATAGTGTATATCAAAATTGTGCCTGAGAAAGCTAATGTACATCAAAATTTTGTTTGGGAGTTAATGTATATCAAAACTTTGTTTGAGACAGCTATTGTATAGCAAACTTTGCTTCAGAAAGCTATTGTACATAAAAATTTTGCTTGAGTGAGCTATTGTATGGTAAACTTTTACTCATGAAAGCTATTATATAGCAGAATTTTGCTTGAATAGCTATTGTATATCAAAATTGTGCCCCAGAAAGCTAACGTACATCAACATTTTGCTTGGGAGTTAATGTATATCAAAATTTTGTTTGAGGCAGCTATTGTATAGAAAACTTTGCTTCAGACAGCTATTGTACATAAAAATTTTGCTTGAGTAAGCTATTGAATAGTAAACTTTTGATCATGAAAGCTATTATATAGCAGAATTTTGTTGAATAGCCATTGTATATAAAAATTGGGCCTGACAAAGCTAGTGTATATCAAAATTTTGCTTGTTTGAGAAAATTATTGTATAGCAAGTGTTTGGTTGGATAAGTTATTGTATATCAAAATTTTACTTGTGCAAGGAAATTGCTCACAGGTTTGTCATATTTCACTGTTTATTAAGATTATTCCAACTATTTCAACAATGGCCCAATATGTATGAGAATCCCTGCATCGTATACTCACTGATCAGCAGCTTTGCCTATTTGATCCACTCCACAATTTACATGCTTATGCAATCTGCCAATCAACAGACACCCGTGTACGTTATCGTTCTGTATTACCTGGATCATGGACAGCAGCACTTGGAACAAGCTGCGATATTTTTCCAGAGAGCTGAGAATACAAGTCAGAGACAGGTGTGGGTTTTGTAAAAACATGTTTTCCAATTTTATCGTTTCGTTTCTGTAACCCTCTAAAACTTTGTGAACTCCGCTACAAAACGCCGTGATGTACAGACCTGTGGGGATCCTTGTAGTATTTTCCGAGGCTTTGGTTTGAGACAGCAATAGGGTCTTGCTGGATGACGAGGAGAGACCTTGAAGATATTTAACTGAGCATCCCTTGATATAAATACATTTATTATTTTACTACTTAAATATGAAGACTTAGTATACACACTATTTCAGACATCATNTACTTAAATATGAAGACTTAGTACACACACTATTTCAGACATCATTATTCTGTAATTAATGGAACTGATTTGAAACTTCCAGAAAAAATGGGTGAATGATATAAATAATTTGCAATTGAATTTGGGGTGATATACAGAAATGGGATCTTATTAATACATCAGGTATGTTTTGAATACAAAGTTGCAGTTTGCTTATTATTTGAAACATTTGGCAGTATATAAGTTTAAATTTCAATTCATTAATAGATTAGCTACCTTCTGGACTAGGTGTTTGGGTTAGTACTGTCCGATTGAAACTTGATATCTTATGAAAATCCACAGCAATCTCGACAATCATTTGCAACAGCTTCTGTTCCCCTGGATGGAGAAATTCTTGCAATTCCATCAGGTGGGTCCACTGAAAATCATTCATTCTTAAATAAATAATTTTTAATGGATTATATACGTTACATTGTGGTTATCCGATAAGTCTGCTCCATCTGGGTTGTTCCAAAGATTGAACAGACATTCGTGAATCATAGTTATGATAGTTTCAAAAAAATGTATATAAACAATTTCAAAATATTTAAAATTTCTACATGTTGACTTTGACATGTGACATTTTACTGTTGAAGATATGTTCCAAAATGTTGTTCGGTGGATCTACAATTAAGTACCTCGGTCACTTTTATGTTACGTATGATTTTTACAGCAGTTTATCATTTGAATTTTGTGAAAAATAATAAAAAACTTTAATCGTTTTTCCTTTATTGAAATTAGGTATGGAATGTGACATTTTAATGTGTGCACATGATAAAGACTCACATTGTTGATATACTGTTTATACACATACGCACGTACAGCATTTGCTCATCAAAATGGCACTTCGAATGGTAAAAGGATAAGCATACGAATTTATTTTTAAACTCACGACATTACAAAAATTGATTCGAAATATAAGAGATGAATAATAGTGCAAAACCAAAAGGTGAAACATGGTGCACACAAATTTCAACCGCAATTTCCAAAAGCTCTTCACCTCTGCGAGTGTTCGATTCAATAATGAGTACCACAAAACTTTTTGAATAATATATACAAATTTTCAAATCTACAGTATTTTGTATGAATCTGGCACTTATTGTTGAAAATATATTCTTTTTCTGGAGATAAATTTACAGTTTTCCTTCTTAGAAACAACCTTAGAACCCTTTATCCAGGGTTCCGCGTAGCGCTCACAACGAATAAAATGCTCCTTTAGCCTTGGTTGTCTTAGTCGCGGAGAAAACGTCACTTATGCTCACAGCAAGCTCACAACGATCCATGTCAAGATGTGGGACAAGAAATTGAAAAGCATAGAGTAGCGCTTAGTAGAACGCACGGTATATGGACTGGCGTGACGTCACTTCCACATGAATTCCACCTGCGGAACACACAACTTCTTGGCCACTGCGTCACATTATCAAGTGACCAATCAAATCCCAAAGTTTTCACATGAGTATACGCAACACGTGAGACATCGTGACGATGTATCTGACGTTGAGGTTATGAGTGACGTATCAATTCTAATTGTCTTTCCCCCAACTAGAAATATGAAAATTCGTAAAAACAGTAGTATATGTCAAATTATCCAAGGTCAAGTCTGAACATGAATACTTATAAAAAAACCTGTAAAGGGTGTTTTTTCAAGAACAATCGAAAAGAAATGCGATTCCGCCCTTGATTTTGGCATTATTATGAAAGTGTAAGTACCCTGAGTTGACTGAAATTTACAATCTGGCTAACAAAAAATCAGAAATCGAAAAAAGAATATTTCGAGAACAACATTGAACTCTGATGACAGTTCAAAAGTGCTTCATGAAGTGATTTACTGCAAATGCTCAATCAACTGTAATAACCTTCCATGATCTGAAAAATAAACAAAGCTAAATCCATAGATAATCGGCTAGAGTGTAATGAAGCTCTAACTGCAAACGTCACTCCGAAAGACTAGTCAGTAACTTGTCGTATTTATAAGTTTGTTTTACTTACAATGTGAATGATCACTGGAAAAAATGAGCTTTTTTGGGTATGCATCAGTTCTGTTCCACTGGTTTTGAATGCCTGACCATTTATGAAAGTATTTAATCTTGTCTATAGGAAAAAAATAAAGGTTACTATCATTGTATCATTACCTGGTGAACAAAGTTTTTTTTTTAATAGGGGTTGTTTTTGACCACAGTTCGCTATAGTTCGATCATGTGCAGTTATTAAAATTTGATTGGTTTATTTAGAACAGTTCTGGTATCACCCCCAATGTGTCTTTTTAACCGAATCAAAACTATTCCAGAACGATAATTAGCAGTTCGCACTAAAAAAAAATTA
>NW_019292218.1:0-38121 GCF_000500325.1 Leptinotarsa decemlineata | reverse complement strand
CATGTTGAATCAACACTAAAAATAATTGAAGAAAGATTCTATAAGGCAGATTAGCCTTTCTCCAAAAAATACTTGCAATTGCAATATACTCGTCATTCATCTGATGACTTCAATAATTATTTTGTTCAACAGTAGTCGAAACATTTTGAAAAAAAAATGCCGAGTACTCAGTACTATCCATTATACCTCCAATGTTTATACAATTCCAGCTGGTTAACGGAAAACATATTTTTTTTTAAACAGTTATTTATGCCTATGGAACACACACTTGAAAATGATTCATTACTCAGCTGCACAAGGAAAGGGACCATAGTCAATAATAACAATTTAATTTTCTTGGCTTCCCTTCTTGACTTAGCCTCATTATTGTTCTGCTGTATTTTCTCATCGTGAATAAACATTATCAGTATATTATTATAACGTTCAAGCCTTGTGACTCCATGTGAATTTCAGGGCGGAATTCCATGTGAAAAAGTGGCTTGCATAGGTTATCTTCAGTAAGTGAATTTATGTTTTGTAGACAAAGCGGTGCCCTGACGAACGCCCCCCCAACGAGTTCTTCTCCTAATCAAGAGCCCCCCCAAGTGAATGGTATGCCGCAGCAAGGAAATATCCCCCGATCTACTGCTACGGTGCATCCTTTCACTGTAGATACCAGGCAGATGGCTGTGAGTATTTTATAATGATAACCAAATTCAAAGATGAATCCGGGATCACATTGTTGGGTTAGGTTAAGTCTAAAGTTAGTGGGTTTGAGCACTTAGTTGTATTTTTCACACAAAATTTACAAAGGACTACCAACTTTTATGCCTCTCACCAACAAAATAAACAATAATGATAGCTTTTATTGCCCAACAGTTAAAAACCATTTACAGGGTTAACTAAGTACATTTTCTATCAGGATAGATACCATGAGATTTGAAGTAAATAAACTTTAGGAAACGACGTTGAACTTTTTCAATTGATGTATTGTAGCAATTGTAGAATGGAGACCATAGAACAGAGCCATATTCTAATTTTGACCGTACGTAGGTAACATAAAGAGTACATAGAGCAGATATGTTTTAAAAAGATCTACAATTGCAAACTATGAAGTCATAAACTCTCAATGCTTCACTTACTTTCGATCTAATGTGGTTGGAAAAAGACGAATTTTGATCAAAATATAAACCAAGATCTTTAATTGAGTTACTTCTGCAAAAGTAACTTATTACAACAGACATAATTACTGAGGTCATTAATAAATAATAAGAACAGAGGTGGTCCGAGAGTCTACCCCTGAGGTACTCCAGATGAAGGATTGTAATAAAAAAAAATCATAGCTGTTATAAGATACACACTGTTTGCATTGAATTAAGTATGATTTAATTTAATATTTTATTTCTATGTGCAATATTTCTATGTGCAATTTCTATGTGCAAGTTTGTCTATCTAATGCTCGTGTGTTCTGGTTTCAGGCTCGACAAAACCCGATGTATCAACAGAATATCTATTCTCCCTACCCTCAGTATTCCGCAGCAAAGCAGCAACAGAGCGTTCTAGCCGCCAACTACCCCATTCACCCTGATGTGAAATTTCGACGACTTCCTTTTACAGAACAGCACGCCTCTGAAATATGTCATCTTTGTCTCATACAGGTAACATATTCATTGTCCTTTATTAGCTATAACCGATGTTGCCAAATGGTAATACGGGGTTTTAAAGCTCTTTCATGAAAACTACTTGATTCTCGTCAGGAGGAACATTCCCCATTGTGTTCGAAAGTGAAGTTGAACTGTAGGTTTTGCCATGGAGCCTCCTTCGGTTATAATCTCCAAACGTTTCAGCTGCAACTGTGGCAGTCATCTTCAGTGGCGTAGTAGAAGTGCTCTTCTTGACGTATCAACTGATACCTAACCTATTTCTGTAACGTTTTGGATTCAGAAGTATAATTGTATATACATGATTATGTTAGTGGGTTTCGCTGAAACTTAGAATTACCCATGCGTTTCATTTCAGATTATCCATGATGTTTTTAATCTTGGTTTAAATGTGACTCGACTTGGGCTCTAGTTTTTAAGAAAAATAAATATTTTCAACCAATTAAGGCAATAATCTCGGCAACGATGAACTGTCACACTGATTGGTTGGATATTCCAATGGATGTACTGTTTGTCGAAGTAATATTTCAACAAATTGTTTAGATTAGTCAGTTAATGAAAAAATTAATAATCTAATATTAGTATTAATATTGCAACCAATTGAAATTCAAAATAAAATTATATAAAATGAATATTCCAGTTAAACTACAAAGAGCCTTTAGTCAACTTGTATGAACTATATCATTCCATAGTCCAGCTGTCAGGTTGACATCTATGACTTGCGCAATCAAGTAAATTCAAAGTAAAGAAAATGTTTGTTTCGGCGGGTTCTGTTATAATTTTCCTTTTTTAAAGTAGAATATCTAGGTATGTATAAATTATTTCAACTTGATATAGGCGCTGTTGCCAATATGTGAATTAGAAACAAATCCCTTTAAAAATTAAAGCCCAACATTTGAAACATTAATTTGAATACTTTTCGAAGTGAATTTGAAAAACTCATGAATTAAACTCAACTGTATTTTGTTTAAACTTGCATTTGCTGTAATAACCCAAATTGAGGAACTTTCCCCATATGTACGTACACATATGCAACAAGTACTTGAAAATTATTTATCACTCCACTGTTCAAGGAAATAGACTATAGATAAATTTAAAAAATGAATAAAAGCCAATATCAATGTATAATGTACTGCTTGATAAACTTCTTACCTTGTTAATTTTGTTTTTAGAATACAAGAAGGCACTTTCTACTTCCACCTCACCCCTCAGCAAGCTACCGACATAGCCAGTTCCAGAGACATCAGACCAGGAGTGAAGTGCGACTACGTGAAGCAGGTCCAGATGAGGTTCTGCCTGCTGGAAACTACTTGCGAGCAAGAAGACTATTTCCCTCCGAACGTAGTCGTGAAAGTGAACAACAAGTTGTGCCCCCTACCGGTCGGTAGACAGACTTCAGCCGTGTATGGAATTATTAAATGAAACGTTTCATTTTACAGAACCCCATTCCTACCAATAAGCCAGGGGTGGAACCAAAGCGCCCGCCTAGGCCCGTGAACATAACGCAGATGGTGAAGTTGAGCCCAACTGTTGCGAACACCATATCCGTCTCGTGGGCAGCAGACTACGGCAGGGGTTACGCAATAACGGTAGGGTTGGTTCACAAGCTGAGCTCTTTGGATCTCCTGCAGCGGCTCAAGAACAAGGGGATAAAGAACGCAGACCATACGAGAGCGCTGAGTAAGTCTGAATCTGTATATCAGCCAAATGGAATAAATTTGAAAACACATGAATGGGGGCCTGTTGGAAGCAAACTCTTGGATGTGCCGATTCATTTGCTTATTTATTTGTGACATTGTCTATTCGTACAAAATAATTAACAAATTCATTCATATGTACTGTGACCATCAGCTAGATGTACGGAAAAAATATTGAAAATAAGGATGGCAAAAATAAGCAAATCAATTTCAATATTTTCACTGTTTCTTTAAATGATTCCAAAGAAGTATTAGAAAGTTGTAAATCCTCATTGTGAGTGTTTGCAAGCCTCAAAATTCTACCTATACACTCATTCTGGCCATAGTTGGTATGATGGAAGGGTACTTTAAATATTTCCGTAGTTTAACAAGTTCCGGGGAAATGATGCTACCACTGATTATTTTGTGAATTACTGTGAGATCTGATTCTAATCTTCTATGAGTCGGAGTATTCAAGTTAAGATTGTTCAATATGATTTTATAGTTATATTTACCGATATGATATCCCAGTTTATATGCATAGTAGCTGAAAAACTTGTTTTGAACACTGCAAGCATATACATTATATGAAGGGCACCAAACTATAGAGTTGTATTCAATTATTTATCTTACAATGGAGAATGCTCCTCCTGACGAAAATCAAGTAGTTTTCATAACGCATTTTAAACTTATCATTTCAACCTTTTTCTTTAAAAAATTATTTAAATACTTGAAAAAGAGGAATGAAATAATGCATTCAACATTTAAAGGGATTCGATCATGGATTCATGATATTTATTAATTGCTATTTCCTCATGCTCTATTCCCCATTTCATTTGTTTAGTGCATATTTTTTGAGGGTAACATATTAACTTAATTAGTGACAAGGATGGTTTTTTTAAGCTTGTCTTGCATACATCTTTAAAAACTGATGCAGTAATTCGACCAGTCCTTTGTCTATACCACTCCTCTGATGTTCTCTGTCCTTGAGTTTTCACTTCTATATCTGAAGCCATGTCCCTCCCTACATCCATCGGGATGGTTTTTCCTAATAAAATAAGTTCATCCAGAGTCTTTTTTTCATGTTTTTTATTATAGATCCCGAATATTACAGGAAGTAATGCTTCCTCTTTGTTTATTTCAGACGCAAATGGCTCGACAAGTCTCATTAAAGCTGNAAATGTTTTGCCCTCGTTACCACTTGTTCATGAAGATTTTATATGTGGCTTAAAAAATTCTGATTCTCGATATGGAAATTTCTATCTTCTACGTAAAGTCATCACATGAAATTTGGTGAAGCTATGGAGGTTGATTATCGAGTATTTGGCGTATATCAGAAATAACGAAGGTCTTAATATGGAACATTGTGGAACGCCTGACTCAGTGGAGACTTGTAGACTTTCAGTAATATTAGTGCCTACTCTAGCAATCACTGGCATAGAATTTGATTCGTGCTTTTCGAAATGCAGTTTTCTTCATCTCCTGAAGAAGCAATAAATCTGCCTCCTCATATTTCCGAATCAATTGAAAGTAGATTTAAGAAATTGTACATGAAATATGTCAGGAATGTTCTAAATAATCCAGAAATTTAATGAAATATAGGGTGCTGCATTCAAAATAAGAAAATTGGTAGTGTCTACACCATGAGCGTTTTTTGAACATGAACATTAATTTTTTTAATTTATTCAATTTGGCTAATGCCGTATAGGATCCTTCATTGATAACGGAAATTTTTTCTCGCAGTCAAAGAAAAACTGAACGACGACGACTGCGAAATAGCCACAACGTCGCTCAGGGTGTCGCTGATGTGCCCCTTGGGTAAGATGAGGATGACTACCCCATGTCGAGCGATAACCTGTAGCCATCTGCAGTGCTTCGACGCTTCGCTGTTCCTCCAGATGAATGAACGGAAACCGACTTGGAACTGCCCGGTGTGTGATAAGCCGTCGCTGTACGACAATCTGGTGATTGACGGGTGAGTCATTTTGCAATCAGGGGGGAAAGACAGGGAAGGCGGGAAAGAAATAGAGAGTGGAGAGTTTAGAAGCTGAGGGTATGAATGACTAGAGGAGAGAGTAAAGAGAAAAACAAGCTGGAGAGAAAGTGATTGATTGGAGTATGGTTGAATGATGGGTAATAGAGAATGAGAGGATAGGAAATAGGAAGGAAGAGAGGGAAAGGAAGGCATGAAGGAATCTAGAAAATACTAGTTGAGAGGGCGAATTTAATTCCAGAAGATTTCCAGCATCACTCACCTTCAAATGTGAACTCCCACCTCTTATTTTGGATAACAACATTCTCGAGATGAAATTGTCCTCCGAATTCTTAGGACTTCACATTGATAATAAGCTTAAATTTGAGGATCATATTATCAAGTTGAATAAAAAACTTGCATCTGGCTGCTTTGTAGTGAAGTCAGTTTCGAAGGAACTGGGTAGAACCTTTGCAAGATCTGCGTACTTTGCCTTTGTGGATGCACATATAAGATATGGTGTTGCCTTCTGGGGAGTATGCAGCAAAAGCATGCTGCAGACTGTTTTTGTTTTACAGAAGCGAGCCGCCCGGTATGTGTGCGGGGCAAAGTTCCAATATCACTGCAAACCATTATTCAATGAACAACGAATTCTGACAATAATATCTCTATTCATTCTTGAAACAGTAAGTCTGATTCATGGAAATATATCTGCTCATGATGATATAAACGAGCCACACTATAATAGACGTCAAGCTAACTTGATCAGACTTCCCCTGCCCACAACAACAATGGTGAAGGACTCATTGATATACAATGGAATAAAGATGTACAACAAAATTCCCATATATCTGAAGAGTTATCCGTTGAATATTTTCAGGAAAAAATTAAGCGACATTCTGTGGAGTATGCAGCAAAAGCATGCTGCAGACTGTTTTTGTTTTACAGAAGCGAGCCGCCCGGTATGTGTGCGGGGCAAAGTTCCAAGATCACTGCAAACCATTATTCAATGAACAACGAATTCTGACAATAATATCTCTATTCATTCTTGAAACAGTAAGTCTGATTCATGAAAATATATCTGCTCATGATGATATAAACGAGCCACTCTCTCTCTGTCTCTCTCTCTCTGTCTGTCTGTCTGTCTGTCTCTCGTCTGCCTCTTTGTACGATCAGAGCGTCTCAACTCGGGTATTTCAGGTACTTTAGGTAAATTTGCCTGTATTTGTACTGCAGTACAAAGTCTTACACATATACCTGCAGTACTAATACAGACAGAAGTGTTGACGAATTGCATACTCCCCAAAAAAGGTTATTTCATAACCTAGGTGGGATTCAACGAGGGCGTAACACACCGTTCTGGCAGTTTTGATTCCCAAATTTATTGAAGTTACGTCCAGAACAAATTTTACTTTTAAGTTGTTTGATACGTTCAGTAAATTTGAGATTATTGTCAATGTGAATACCTAGAAATTTAGATTGAGTCTCGTTCTTGGTCACTAAGTTATCACCAAGTGACATGTCATCAAGAGATCATCTGAATGATAAAATGTTTGTTTTAGTGATATTGAAGGATAGCAAATTAGCATCACACCACTCCTTGATTTTTTCATATCAGTTGTTTCTGCATTGTGTAGTTCATTCGAGTTTTTGTTGTTCCACAATATTGTCGTGTCATCAGCGAAAAGAGTGAAATTTCCAGAAATGCTCACATTTGCAATGTCATTAACATATAATAAGAATAAGATGGGTCCTGAAACTGATCTGTGTGGAACACCACACAAAATTTCCATTTATTTTTCTGAAAGACCCGTTGTTCTTACCATTTGATTCCTTCCTGAAACGTAAGGTTCAAACCATTTGAGCGTCATTTCTCTGATCTTATGATCAACGCAATCATACACATTTGAAAGATCACAAAAAAACGCAGCTGCTACATTACGAGAAGTAAAATTTGTAGTAAATATCATAAAGAAATGGAAAGATAGCATCGTGCGTATTTTTATTGCTTTGAAAACCAAACTGGCTTTCACTTAAGATATTGTGGTGTTGTAGGAAAACCGTCAGACATATTTTCACAAGTTTTGGCCAGAAAGCTATGCAGCATTTGGTAACATGAGGTCTAGTAACTCTCTAGATATAGATTTTTAGCATGACAGTGTTATGCAATTTACATCTAACACACTGAATATTCTATTATCAATAATGTTGAATTCTTTTGGAAATTTGTAAGCAGCAAATGGAAAAAAAACACTATACCTAAATTTAAATTTTCAATGTTTCAGATATTTCACAGAAGTGCTGAGCTCCTCCATTCTTTCTCCGGATTGCAATGAAATCCAGTTGAACAAGGACGGCACGTGGAGCGTGCAAGTCCAAGACAAGAAGCAAGTGAAAATTGATAAGCCAACGGTGATCGGTATCGACGATTCCATAGAGATCATCGGAGACGATGTCGGTACGTACACTGCTCCATCAACGTTACACGGTGGCCGGTATTGGCTACTGATATTCTTATTTTGTTTCTTTCTATTCAGAAATCGTGACCAACTCGGCTACTTCTTCGTTGGTTGCGGAAAAACCTAAAGAAGCCGAGAAGGAAGCGCCCAAACCAGAAGAAAAGAAGAAAGACATAGTGGACCTGACCATTTCCGACTCCGACGACGATGAACCTTTGGCTAAAAGAAGAGCCATCAATCCCAAGCCAGGTACGTTGAATAAACAAAAGTAAAATTCTGTTGTGCAACCGTTTCTTTGACAGTTGACATCTGTGGAAACTGTTGTGTTGGAAAGTATTTGACCCCGATTGCAAATTATTCAGATTGTAATTATTTAGAAGGTTTCTATTGACTGGCCCAAGTATTGGGCCCTGAGACCATTCTCGGTTAAAGTCGATAATTGTGAAAGTTTTTTGGGCTTTCAATTTTTTCAATAAAGTTGAATGACTTCAACTGAAGCTCCCGCTGAAGATAACAGAAGATTTTTTACGGTTCTTGTTCCCAAAGTCATATTTATATTGAGGTTTTAATGAACTTGGGGTAATTTTTTAAGAAGCTCTCCATACTGAATGTTCGGTTCTTAGCATGTTCAATTTAATTTTTTAATCTGTAGACTAATAAATTTGTTATATGGCTTTTCCACATTCAGAGTTTATGCGACTATATCTCTTGACAGGAAGCGTTTTGTGATCTATTCCAATTATCAGTTTTATTATTGTTGTATATTTTTTGTAATACCTAGCTAAGGAGTTGTTATGTTAAAAAATGACTCTGATCTGTCTAAGTGATGGTTATTACGACTTGGGGTACGTAAGCATACATTCGAATTCGAAAAACCATATACATTTTATAGAAGTGATACTGTTTTTAAGCTTTACTATACATTTGTGGCCTTCCTAGTTGTATTTGTACAAATGTTGATAATTATAATGAATTTTTTTAAAAGGATATTTTTATTGATCTCTTTGCCATCCCTTTTGAAAATTATGAGGTTACGAAAAAAAAATCACCAAAGATCAACCTCGAATTCTGCTGAGTAGCATTATTTTGTCAGATAGTCTCATTTAGTATCGAGTTGTTTCAAAAGTTTTATCCGTTTTTATGAGTCTACTTTAAACTGTAACATCTTCGGAGTTTTATCCCAACACCAAACTATTATTTTCACAACTTCGACACCTGTTTCAATCACCAAGTGATCATCTTCAAGAGGCGGATTAAACTGTTTAATATTCCTTTTGTAGAATGATTAAACTGTTTAATCTGCCTTTTGAAGAAGACTAAATCATTTAATCTTTCTTTTGAAGAGGATTAAACTGTTTGATCTTCCTTTTGAAGAAGATTAAACTGTTTAATCTGCCTCTTGAAGAAGACTAAATCATTTAATCTTTCTTTTGAAGAGGATTAAACTGTTTGATCTTCCTTTTGAAGAAGATTAATTTTTTTAATCTTCCCTTTGAAGAAAATGAAACTGTTTGATAATCCTCTTGAAGAACATTAAACTTTAATCTTCCTTTTAAAGATGATCACTTGATCACTTCAAGGTGATTAAACTGTTGAATCTTCCTTATGAAGAAGATTAAACGTTTAATCTCTCTTTTGACGAAGATTGAACTGTTTGATCTGCCTTTTGAGGAAGACTTCTTCCTTTTGTAGAAGATTAAACTATTTAATTTTCCTTTTGAAGATGATCACTTTAAGGTGCTGATTAAACTGTTTAATATCCCTTTTTCCTTTTGAAGAAGATTAAACTGTTGATCTGCCTTTTGAGGAAGACTAAACTGTTTAATCTTCCTTTTGAAGAAGATTAAACTGTTTAATCTTCTTTTTGAAGATGACCACTTGATCACTTCAAGGTGATGATTAAACTGTTCAATCTTCCCTGTGAAGAAGATTAAACTGTTTAATCTTCCTTTTGAAGAAGATTAAACTGTTTAATCTGCCTCTTGAAGAAGACTAAATCAATTAATCTTTCTTTTGAAGAGGATTAAACTGTTTGATCTTCCTTTTGAAGAAGATTAATTTTTTTAATCTTCCCTTTGAAGAAAATGAAACTGTTTGATCATCCTCTTGAAGAACATTAAACTTTAATCTTCCTTTCAAAGATGATCACTTGATCACTTCAAGCTGATTAAACTGTTTAATCTTCCTTTTGAAGAAGATTAAACCGTTTAATCTCTCTTTTGAGGAAGATTGTCTGAATGTTTTCACTTTTGTAAATTGATCTAAATTAATATTTCTGCTTTCTCAGTATCTTTCATTACACCTGTTTTAAACATGTAAATAGATGAATGTATTATTGTTAGTTCAATTGAATAAATGGTTTCGAAACAACTTGGCATTTTTTTTCTTTGTGTTTTGTGTCAACTGTCATATTGTGTCAAATATCAAGGAGAAATTGATGATGGAGGTAGCCTATTGCTTTTGTTTATGCTACATTATTTTTATTCACACCCTCATCTAGCTGCAATGAAAAGTTGTACTAGGTTACAAATCAGTTTTCTTTATGTGCTATCATCGTTATTATTATTATTTTCAACTGTTTGTAGACTCTACCAGCATCTCGTCAAGCAGCAACCAGTCAAGAATAACCACAACGCCGGGCCCTTCTTCGGTTTCCAGCTCAGGCTACCCTGCCAGCCCTTCAGTCATCAACCTGGACAGTCCTTCACCGCCGAGATCGCCACAACCCCAAGCGGGCGTCCAGCAACAGCCGCTCCAGCAGCAGCAACCGCCTCCAGCCCAACCCGCCTCTTGCATGCTTGCCAGCCAGACGAACGGAAACGCCAAGCCTACCGCGACGGCGGTGCCCTTCATGAGCCCCAACAGTATGCCGTTCTTAGATCTGGACGGCGAGGCGGCCGGTGCCGCGACTTTGAATTATCCGACGAGCTATTGACAAGGGGGGGATTTTGTGCGCGAGGGGCGTTATTGTTTTATTTGAGAGTGTACAGTTAGGATTGATCAGATTTTTCGAAATGAATTCGGTCCTAAGTGGAAGTGCACTGCCAAGGATATTTTTACTTTGTGCCTGTATATTCTAATATTCATCCATGGAAGTTTGCAGATTGGAAAGCTGACTTTTTTGTAACTATTTGATACGTTTTCAATATTTTAGAATTGAGTTGTTACCACTGATAGTTTTTCATTGATAGTGAACTTTTCTCAGAGAAAACTTTATTTATATAACTCAGGTGTGACGACAGTACGGGGAACAAAAACTTAATTGGCCTGAGGACTTGACAAGGCGCATATGGAAGTTTTCTTATTACATACTACAGGCTTGTATGGTCCTAAAAGTTTTATATTCATCGCAAGAGATTAAATTTGATCTTGTGAAGAGTGAAAGGTATGGCGCCCAATGAGGGGCGGTTTGAGGATAATTGGTAATTCAGGCTATATAATTTCAACAATTCAAACACGTAGAGATTTGTTGTTCTTGGCTTGTCTCTTGGAGTTTGGTCAGTTACTAATCTTTAGCAACTGTCAAAACCGGCCTCATAGTTTTTTATTGGTGAACAGAACATTTTTGGAGTCCATTTATATTGTTTGGTATGTTTCGGAAATGAAATTTCAAACAACTGACGTTTCAAAGAGTTGATTTCAATATTGGATGGAGCCTGATTTCCTATTCCAGTTGGTTTTACCTGTAAACCAAAAATATTGTTAGTAATATAGTTATTTATATCAAAAATTGTCAATAAAAGATGGAAATAGATATTTTCCTAAAAGAACGAACCCTGTGCATTTATTTAGGCGCTTGACAATTTCAATACACACTACTCGTCTTGTTGACAATCTGTTGAATTATACTTTTGTATATATTCGGAATGAAAGTCTCAGAATTACGAAGATGGTAATGGTTGGGGAAGTTTATTCTATTGAAAATATAAGAAAGAATTGTTATGAAATGTGAGTATAGATGTCGATATGATTTTATGGTATACTTCAGGTGCAGAACCTTCACATTTCTTGAAACCTTTCTTAATTTGATAATCAGCAATAAACAACCCAAATTTCATTGAAGTTGTTTATTTTTCGTTTTAGGCAGCGTGGCATTGCGGCATTGATAGATGATGTTGCTAGCATTGAACTTGCCCCTCTTCAAAAATATTAGACAATTAGGTCGGTCGGTAGCCAGGCGGTTCGACGTGGGTGCTTTGTTCCACACTTTGTTGGTCGGTGGTTCAAGCCATAGTCTGAACGATCGATTTTCACTTGCTATCGTCCAACCCGTGTTAGGAATCACACGTTAAAAGGTAAGACCTCGTTAATCCTTAGCTCGCACAAGTTTCGACTTGTGAGGGTTGTCGTTCGTAGGGGTGCGACAGCTGCTTAACGGAAAAACATATATTTTTTAAACCTTGCCTCCGAAATTTTAAAAAGATAGATTATTTCCAAACGAAACTTCTGTTTACAACTTACTTGAAAATATGCAAATGCTATTCTCTTTCTGACATGCTTTGTTTCGCAGCACCGTTATGTCCATGGTACATCAAATTTAACTCCCAACCAGGGTTAGTTTATAGGAGAGGTTTGACAAAGTGCTACCTGAGGTAAGGGGAATTCCGTGACGCCATTGGAGGGGAATTTTATGTGAATAGTATTTTGAATAGTTTATTCTACGGTCATCAGTCACTATTTCCTTGTGACTTTTTTATGTTTTGTGCGTTTATCATAATGTTTAATGAAAGTTCAACATCTGATTTCTGTAATAAATTGTAAAACCATGTGATTCACCCTGGCAGTAAAACAGTGAGTTTCCTTTTATTTCCTAAAAATTTTCTAGTGAAGCAAACTTGGACCAATTACTGTGGTCATCGTACTGATTGGATCTCAATCATAATAGCTACTGAATATGCTCTATTCACTTTGAAAACTATGTTTAGATATTCTGAAAAAATATTCTTAGAAATCAGATGATTTTCCAAAGTATCGTATCGCATTTCCTAATGGTGAACTGTAATAATTTTCCAAACATAACGAAACATGTACACTTTGTTTTTATATTGCCTCTATTCACATTCTATATCAATTCAAATTTAGCGCCATCATTCCTTCCAATTACGTCAAAAACATGGCAGCCAACCTTGACAATCTGTTATCTCTCCTATAAGTAAACCTTGTCATAACTAAATGCTTAGTTTGGATTTGCGACATTATACACCCTCAAAGTAATAAAATATCTGAAGGTGTCTTGCTTATTTGAACTAGTCAGTTTTAAATGAAATGAGATAGTGATATGGTCTATTGCGCCAGCAAGGAAGCAAAGACCAATAAAACAAGAAGAAGAGACTGACAAGTGTATCTTGAATAAACTACCAATGTACCATTGTTTCTACGGCTTCAATGAATAACACGTTGATACTGATAAATAATGGGAAATGTTCCTCAATTTGGGTTATTGCAAATGCAAGTTTGAACAAAATAAAGATCAATTGATTAGTTTTCCAAATTCACTTCGAAAAGTATTCAAATTGATGTTTCAAATGTTGGGTTTTAATTTTTAAAGGGATTTGTTTCTAATTCACATATTGGCAACAGCGCCTATATCAAGTTGAAATAATTTATACGTACCTAGATATTCTACTTTAAAAAAGAAAAATTATCTTTATAAATCAACAATTAAGGCAAAATATAAATTATAGTTCAATACCACCTCCACAAGCCACATAAACAGCAGTTGTTTTGTTATTTATTTATATAGAGGAAAATAGGTTAGGTGCACAAAATGTCATATGTCACAGAATGTCTCGGAACATGTATGTTTGTCTCATACAGGTAACAGATTCATTGTCCTTTATTAGCTATAACCGATGTTGCCAAATGGTGAAATAGAAAGTTGAGTGCATTATTTCATTCCTCTTTTTTAAGTATTTCAATAATGCGTTGTTTTAGAGCTCTTTCATGAAAACTACTTGATTCTCGTCAGGAGGAACATTACCCATTGTGTTTGAAAGCAAAGTTGAACTGTTGGTTTTGGGTTTTACCATGGGGTCTCCTTCTGTTATAATCTCCAAACGTTTCAACTGCAACTGTGGCAGTCATCTTCAGTGGCGTAGTAGAAGTGCTTTTCTTGACGTATCAACTGATACCTAACCTATTTATGTAACGTTTTGGATTCAGTAGTATAATCGTATACACATGATTATGTTAGTGGGTTCCGCTAAAACTTAGAATTACTCATACATTTTATTTCAGATTATCCATGATGTTTAATCTTGGTTAAATGTGACTCTACTTGGGCTCTAGTTTTTAAGAAAAATAAATATTTTCAACCAATTAAGGCAATAATCTCGGCAACGATGAAATGTCACACTGATTGGTAGGATATTGGATATTCCAATGGATGTACTGTTTGTCGAAGTAATATTTCAACAAATTGTTTAGATTAGTCAGTTAATGAAAAAATTAATAATCTAATATTAGTATTAATATTGCAACCAATTGAAATTCAAAATAAAATTATATAAAATGAATATTCCAGTTAAACTACAAAGAGCCTTTAGTCAACTTGTATGAACTATCATTCCATAGTCCAGCTGTCAGGTTGACATCTATGACTTGCGCAATCAAGTAAATTCAAAGTAAAGAAAATGTTTGTTTCGGCGGGTTCTGTCCTGAAGTTACATGCTTTGTCGGATAATCTTCACAGTTTGGAACCAGTAGCCGTGTATAAACCGAGAAAAAGTTACGGTTCGGCTTGCAAATTAACCAACGTTTCCTGGTGTCACGACAACAGCTACATCGCCCTTCTTCAAGACGATGGCCACCCCGAAATCGTGTCTTGCAAAGACAGAACTAACCTCAACTTAGTTCATACGATACAATGCTTGAAGAGAGTAACGGCGCTGAGTTTCAAACAGAACACGAAGAGGATTTTAGCATTGGGAAATCACGAGGGGGAGGTTGTACTCTACGATACGAAAAACAGAGGTATCGCGAGGAAAATTGTGGGTCTTTCGAGCCCTGTCAGGATGCTGGAGTTCAACAGCAGGGACGAACAGATTTTTGTAGGTGGCGATGCAGGATCCGGTGTATTCTCAGGTAGATTCTGTTGATTGGAATGTTGAAAGTTTCTTTTTCTTATTAAACATTTCTTTCTACCAAACCTCAGTAGGGTTATAATTATAGATGATATTTCTCCATGATTTACCCCTACAACTGTGAATTTACTTTCGTAAGTCTTGACCAGTGTCTACAGACAGCTAACTTTTCTATTGTACACTTGGCAGAACAAACGTCAGTAGTTTATAAATTCATTAAATTAATGGAACAGTAGAACACTCATCTGTATTTATTATGTTATTGCAAGAATACAGTTCAACCAATTCATAATTGATAGCAACTGAATATTAGCGCTGAAAAGTAAATGTACCTATGTGCAACATATGTCTACCACTAATAATACATCCTCCACGAAACGGAAATTAAGCGTTATTGTGTTATTTATGTTACTGGTTAACTTGTTGATCATTATTTCTAATGTACTTACTTGCTATTTTGCTATATTGGTTCTGGGATTTTATTTTCAATTAAAACAATTGAAACATTTACAACTTTTCCCTGGACTTTTTGCTCCCATAAATCTGTTCAAATTAAATATACAGTATATTAATTATTTAGTATTTAATGTTGTGGAATTGGCCGCGGTGGTAGTGCGCCCGACTCACGATCGGAAGACCGTGGGTTCGATTCCTGCCTCGACCAGATATTTTTCTCGAGATAATTTATCTGGTTGAAGCTGAGATGATTCTGCAACCGTATTAGGAACCACACGTTAAAAGGTAAGACCTCGTTAGCCCTCAGCTAGCACAAGTTTCTCAACTTCTGAGAGTTGTATGGGGCGACAGCTGATTAACGGAAAAACAGATTTCAAACAGACAGTATATTCATCATAAATAGTGAAATCATTCAACTGATTCTAAGTACAAATTTCGATTACTTTACTAGTTTTGGACCTTATGGAGAGCTGTGCATAGACACATTTGTTACACAGTCATCAGACTGGTTTCCTGAACAATATTCTAGTACATGTAAATTACTATTAGAGTAGTACGAACCTAGGTGTTCCTCAAACCGTCATCCTCCAGAATGGAACCAATTCTAACCTGTGTGAGTTGTTGGACAATATTAACGTCTATTTTTTTTCTCGTTACAGATCACGACGGAATGAACAACTTCACAAAAGAAATCGCTCTTCCCGACTCGTATACGGCTTCAAAATTCCACCCACTCTCGCCCAGCATCCTCGCCCTTGGCGACCAATCGGGTCGCGTGTTTCTCCGCGATACGGAAAAGGACGAAGTCATCAGCAGTACGCAACGTCACACGTCAACTGTCACCGGCATCGCCTTTACCGGCGATCACAAAATCATGGTCACCACAGGAATGGACAACAAGATTTGCGTGAACGACTGCCAAACGTCAGACTGCGTCTTCAGGATGAACATCCACCAAGCCATCACCTCGAGCGATGTCAGCCCGGACGACAGGTACAAAATACCTCAGTGGAAGTAAAATTATAGAGTTGCTTCAAACTTTGTAGACAACTATAATATTCATCTCTGTCACTTCACTTTCAGGATATAGACAACGGAAATGAGGAAGTTGTTGACATGTGTATGACATGTGCATAGTGCACACAAAAAAGGGAATATTCACAAACTATCACCTTACAAATCACTAAAATCATGTCAGATTAGCTCTAAATCACGAAAAAACTGAAAAATTCGATAGAATTCAATAGTAAAATAGGTGTAGAGTTCTGTAGAGGTTGAACATCTACATAATACTTTCTCTATGTGTTTCGTCCCATTAGTCAGTGGGGATAACATAATCATCAACAATTCTTCGAGAATATTCAGTCAAGTACCTAAATTCAATGAATGGGATTTTATCAATGTGCCAGTCCTCAATTCAATAAAATTACACCAGTGATACCGTTGACAAACGTGTGAAAAATTCCTCACAATTGATAACTGACATAATTGCTAGTTTATGAAACGCGGATGTGTCGATGATGATGAACACAGAACTATATGGAATGTGATTTCTAGTTATAAGATAATGGCTTACGAGTTCTATGGATCTCTTTTTGTAATCTTCTCTTCAACAGGTACATTGCTGCAGGCCTAGAGGACGGTTGTGTCTACATCTACGACATCAGGGAACCTTTGAAGCCTTTGGTGTGCACGAACGCTCACGATTGCGCAGTGAACAAGATCGCTTTCGAGCGAGCGGTTCCATGCGTAGAGATCGTGCGCGAAAAACCATCCGTCACGACATTGAACGAGAGCGAGTTCGGGGAAAACCACTCGGAAGTTTCAAACTCGATGGGCGACATAGACAGGCATGACGCCGAAGACGAGAAGTTTAAGAAAGAACTGCTGCGGATGGTGAAGAGCCATATGAGTTACTTGGAGACGCAGTTGGCCGAGCATTGCGCCAAATTCCAGAGTTTCATCGCGAACGAGTTCGACGCGATCCACAACGCAATGGCGCGCTGGGACGTGTTCAACGTGGGAGACACAGCGGAGATTGCGCAGGCTATAGATTCAACAGACTCGAGGAGTTCCAGAAGCGGAGCTTCCGTGGGGAAGTCTCGATCGCAGATGAGGCAATAAAGAGTATCAAATGGAATTTGAGTTTTTCTTTTTGCACAGGAGGAAATTTCATATACGAATTCAAGGTTTTGTGTTGAATTTGAACGATTTAGGTGATACTGTGTTGGAAAATCCGATTTCGGAAAGTTTATTCCACAAGGAAGACATTTTTCTAAAGTGTATTCAGGGGCAAAGTCAGTCATTGATTTATTTGAAATATGTTTGAATACTATTGATTGACTAAAAATCAATGTTAAACTAACTTGGCTAAAGTTATTAACATTACTTCGGAGCAGAGCTGTTGTAAGTACCGAACGAAAGCACTTGAGTAATCGTAACAAAAAATTCAAAATGTTTTGATATAATTTAATAGCACTTATAATAGTTGAATACCAGTATCAACTACGCTCCATTTATTCAAAGTATTTTAGTATATAAGTAGTACCGAATAATATTAGGAATACTCCTGAAATACACATCATTTACAAACTGGAAAATTCACGGAGTTGAAGTTTTCAAACGCTGAAATTTCGAATTTGAGAAGGAACGGACATCAAACATAATCAAGGATAACGTTAGAGCGAAGAACACTACCGGAACTAACTGTAAAGTTTGTTACGAATCGTTAATAGTGGACGATAATAGTTCTCCCGAGAACATGCTTTCAAGAAACATCTGGTATATATAGGTACAGCTCTAAACCCTATCATGATACGGAAGCTGGAGTATACTGTGCGAGACAGAAACTCAGATTACAGGTATCCGTTCGATCGCTACTCGTCTATCTTCCAGGTGAAAGTGTATGTAATTTTACAATCCGAAAAAGATTGGGGGCATCAACGAAATGAGCGGGTATTATAAACATCAATTCAAGAGTGACATTGAGATTGGTCCTGAAATGCCATGAAGAAATGCACATCTGGACAAGATTATATTACCTGTAGACCAGGACCAACGCACTTAGGAATCACAGGCAAAAAAAAGCCGATAAGTTTGCTAGAAACGAACCATCAAATGCCTATATAGGCCCTGAAATACCTATGGGGGTACCAAAGTCTTCGAGAGCCCTGAATGAACCAAAATCTATGGTATGTGACCAGGTCAGGACATGGGTCAATGAGACCCATAGAGTACTGGGAGAATACCCTTGGGAACAAACATGTGGGAAAACTTTCATGAAGAGAACTGAATAAATTCTTCAATGATTAGTTCAGAAAAATTATAGAGCTGTCTTTACAGAGTACACCACGGGATCAATCAAAATCCAATGATATCGGGAGAAGCTCACTATTTCTAATACTAAACATACACACTCCGCGTCCCGAATAATACTAAATCACGATTTCAATTAATATATTCAACAACTACTTCCTCAGCTAACACCACGCTGGATATTGAATTATATCGGACATACATTTATGCAAGATACCTCACAGATACATACAGAGATACATACGCCTAAGAAAATAAACCTATAGTTTAGGTAGTTGGAAGAGATGAATATTTTGAGATTTTATTTCGAAATGTTTATTTTCTTATACGTATTATCACATTTTGTCTAACTTCTAAATCTCTCAGTACTAATAAATGGTTTCTCATCAAAATGGTTGAGGATCATCATCTACCCTCACTTTCTCATACTCAAACAATAAATAATCTTGTTTGTTATCGACCTGGTAATTACCACACATTTAATTACAATCAGTTTATGGTTTCTCGTGGGATTGAATATAAATGAAAAACTATGAAAACAGGAATAAAAATTTTAATCACATCTTCAAGGATACACTCGATATTTTAGATATGCCGCCAGAGTGAGTTTGTATTTTTTATGTAAAAGTAATGTGTACAAAAATGAGAACGAAAAATTTTGTGATAGGCATGGCATTATTTATTGTACTGCAGATGAAAGTAAGTACTTTCTAGCCTTTTTAAGATATGATCTCCATTGTAGAAGGGGTGTATATGTCCAAGCCAAGTCTGTGAAAAGGATTGTTCTGATTATAGAATTCCTTCGTCCTATAATTATAAGAGTCCTCTGTCTTCGCTACTCTAGAACCTTGAATTCACACTGTCTATGGTTCGCTACTTTATGCAAGGTAGAGTGGACATTGTTAGAGGCCTGATCGATAAACACTAAGGTGTTGAGGACCCGAGAGACCCAGATGAATCCTTCAATATCCAACTTTAGCCCACTTGAAAGCAAATTTTTCAATGTTGTAGGAGAGCCGCAGTGACGAAGTGGACTCTATATCTTTGAGTGGGCTTCATGCTGAAAGGGGTTCCAACTCAGTGTCAGGGAGGGGAATGTTCCTCCTGACGAAAATCAAATAGTTTTCATAAAAGAGCTCTAAAACAACGCATTTTAAACTTATCATTTCAACCTTCTTCTTTAAAATTTTAAGATATTATCTCCATTGTAGAAGGGGTGTATATGTCCAAGCCAAGTCTGTGAAAAGGATTGATCTGATTATAGAATTCCTTCGTCCTATAAGAGTCCTATGTCTTCGCTACTCTATCCAAATTTAGCCCACTTGAAAGTAAATTTTTCAATGTTGTAGGAGAGCCGCAGTGACGAAGTGGACTCTATATCTTTGAGTGGGCTTTATGCTGAAAGGGGTTCCAACTCAGTGACAGAGAGGGGAATGTTCCTCCTGACGAAAATCAAATAGTTTTCATAAAAGAGCTCTAAAACAACGCATTTAAAACTATCATTTCAACCTTTTCCTTTGAAAAATAATTTAAATACTTGAAAAAGAGGAATGAAATAATGCATTCAACACTCAAAGGGATTCGTTTCTATTTCACCATTTGGCAACATCGGTTATAACTAATAAAGGACAATTAATCTGTTACCTGTATGAGACAAACAAAGATGGCGTATTTCAGAGGCGTGCTGTTCTGTTTACTTATGTTCCGAGTTCCGAGACATTCTGTGACATATATGACATTTTGTACACCTAACCTATTTTCCTCTATATAAATAAATAACAAAACAACTGTTGTTTATGTGGCTTGTGGAAGTGGTATTGCAAACTTCTACGGAGATTCATCATATTTATTTTTTTAGTCTCATTTCCACCGAGTTCTCCTCAGTTCATCTCTGAAGACACAACTACTAATGATCATTCAGCATTCCCAATTCTTCTACAATTCCTGCATTACATTGCACGAATATAAATTCTGATGTTTTATTTTTGTAATTTTCAGGCATCTGAAGAACTCCAGCAAGAAGAATATTTTGTAAGAACCTACGTTGCTGACCGTATAGCACTGACACATATAGATACCAAGGTTGTGAATACTTTGAGTAAATCTACCCGTGCATCATTTTGTGTTTTTCTACCGGAAAGAGCCATATTGACTGGGTTTCACATGGATATTGATGGCCAACGCTACGATTCTCGTGTTGTCGAACAGATATTAGTAAGAATTGAAATTGCACCATTAGCACGAGGGTGTTTATTGGACGTTTAGTGTACGTCATTTTGGTTACGCGAACGTTCGATAGATATCTGTAATAGGGCTTAAAGCGTATAAAATGCACGCTAGTCAATGGTACTCTTGAACTGTACATCAAAAATGTTGTATAGTAACATTCTGAAAAAAAAATGTTTATTGCCTACTGAAGGATGATGGTAATGTAATAGTGGTATTCGGCAGGATCAGGGAGTTGAAGAAATCTGGTATAAGTATTGGCTATTGTCATAAGGAAACGTATATAGTCACATACATTTCAAAAATTCATTGTTACATATATCAATTGTAATAATCTTTCACAAAAATGGACAAAAAAGGACACTTCATAATGATTAGTAACTCAAAAAGTTGTTGCTTAGTGAATGAGGATTATAATTATTCATCAGAAAATGTGAGCATGCACAACTTTCTCTAAAACCCAAAACTAGCAAAGAAACAACAAAATTATAGGCAGATTTGGTAAAGCAATCAACAAATTTATGAGTTTACAACTCGATAGAGATAAAACATATTTTGTATGCTTGAAAAGTTTATTCAGTTGCTAATAATAATCACAAATTAATATTAAAGGATCATTATAATAATGACGTGATATATAAAATCGATGAAATCCATGCATTTTAAACAATTATTAGAATATACTGGAGTGAGTTTTAGAAACATTTTGAAAACATGATATTTATCGTTTCCAGATTCTGGAAACTAACACATAAAACTGCCGATCACTTAGTGTGTAAAAAATGGGTTTCAGTACCTTTGAATCTTCTATGCGTCCCTCAGAGTGATATTACTCTGAGATGCGTCCGATTGAACGTAATCCATGGCATAGAACAGTAAATTCTATTTCTTCTGTGGTGGGCGTTCCCAAAACTATGTCTTCCATGTCGTTAATCAGCTTCAACTAAGATGCATAGAAATATCATGGTGTAATCCCTTATTCCTCTCCGTATGTAAAATAAGTTGACGAAAACACTCGATCTACGGCACTCTTGATTCTTTGTAAAACGTACTTTGGTATTCAAACTCACAGAGGCGCTAACAGCACACAAATGTTTACATTTGAAAACGATTCATGTTGTTGGGTCAGTTTCATTTCTTGAGTCGGGAGATTTCCATAAAATAAAAGCGAATCGGTACAAACATCAACCAATCGAAATTGCAGCCTGAGAAGATGACAGCTTTTCTGTCGAGAGAAACACTCAAGTTTTTCCGCGCTGAGGAGCGGGAATTCTGATGATTCTGTGGCGTTACCATCAGCAACTTATCAGCAAGCACACATACATGTCACACATGTATAATGGATCACGTTTTTGACAACTGTCAAAACTGTTACGTTCACAAAACACGAGTTTTTTAGCTTTACTAACAATAAAACAACGTAAAGCGAATGAATTTCAATACATTGAAAGATGTAGTTGTGGTAAGAGGATCATCATGAAAAATGAGAAATAAAACTTCCGTTGTATTTTTACCACTTGTGTTCGTAACTAACGTAAGGTTGTAATCGTTTGAATATGTCCTTGTAGGATGAAACTGCAATAACGTTAATTACAAATACAAGTGGTAAAAAACATAGGAAAATCACGTTGGTGTGTCTTCTTAAGCCTTCAACTCAACTTCAAAAGTTAACACCTTCAGAACATACGTTTATATGTTTCATATGTCTTGGAATGATCCCAAAAATAATCACCTTCCATACTAACCAGTTATTACGAAACATCTTATATATCGAATCATTTTGTGGGGAACACTGGTTAACTTTGAGCCAAAGCTATTTTCCGGGTTTGTTGACCGTGATCAGCAGGTTTATATGCCTGACGTTTCGTCTACGATTGCAGTAGACCAAAGTACCAGTAGTAGCAGTAGCAGTACCAAAGGATGAAGTGCTCGGGTCAATCTCACAGCAGATACTACAATCACCGTGACAATGTCTCTTGTGTTCGTGTAGATACATGGGTACTTACATTTCTTTTCGCCTGAGGTATCCCAAATGTTTGATTGAAATCAGAAATACTATCTAAGACTATATAGGGAGTTGATTGGAATCACAAAAATAATTTCAATCGAAAAGAAGGAGGAACTAACATCAACAGAGTTTGAGTACCTGCACTGAATTACATAGAAACGAAGGCACAGTGGAACAAACGCAGAGATTCAAACGTTGAATGTAGAGAACAACCCAAGCACTTCGTCCGTTGTAATTATCGCCTCTGATAATACCCGCTGCGGTATTAGGCGAAACGTCAAGCAGTGAAGCTACAGACTAAAACAACCGGAAAATAGCTGGGTCACAGTTTACACTCGTTGATTGATTATTTCCAGGGAGGTGAATTTTCTGAAGGGGTTGTGTATGAATCTGTAAGCGTGAGGAACTCATTTAAATTCGGTATCGACGTTTCGATGGAACCGCACTCTGAGATTCATTTCCATTTGGAGTACGAAGAGCTCTTGCAAAAAGCGAGTGGCCGATACCAAATCGTCTCGAACATCATTCCTGGGTCTTTGGTGGAAAATTTGAAGATTGAGGTAAGTACAAAATAATGAATGTGCACCAGAAATGGATGAATATATCATCATTTGATATACTGTGTGAAGTATTCAGTCTTACGCTTGTATACCTCGCTTCCGATGGATCACCACTATGAAATTGTTAATTCGGTATCATATTTTATTGGGAACTGGTTGAAAGTCGAAAATGAAACTTCATTGCTTTTAAGTCACGATTTACCGACCACAAAAGAGTAAAGGCTGAATAGATTCACTGTATAGAAGGAAATAAATACTGTTTTCGGCAACCGTCCGCTTGGAAGTATAGTCTATGAAAAGCAAATCCGAACAGCTAAATAAAATAATAATGTACTGGTTTGTTGAATTAACAAGTTATTACCATTCAAAACCTCCCACATAAATTAATGATTGGACCTCGTATGAATTTCCACGCCGCCCATGCCATACAAAGAAACTGCCGTTGTTCGGAAACTATTTAGTTTTTATGTCATTCGAATTGAAATCGTACATACTACATTAACTTTCCGGACGCTTTTTCTTTGAGAAAGTATCATTTTTTCCATCCTAGTTCCGGAAGAACCACATCGTGGTTGTCATTGTAAATATGAACATCTTGGTAGGTATGGTTTCAATAATTGCAGTTCATCATTACCATTATTAGTTGACATTTAGATTTTTGAAAGTTTGTTAGGTACCTACATTATTATTCTATAAACGGTGTACGCATTTATACTTGAATTTACTGGCAGTTGTATCGTTGCTAGGAAACCAAATCGATAGTGCTGTCAGTCAAAACAAAACGTGCACTGAAAACATTATACATCTCATTCCTAATCAATCCAACACTGAAATGCATCTGATTCCGGAAATCCAAGAACTGATTACGGAGTATAAAAAAAGAGAAGAAACCATAGAAGCCAAACTGAAAGAGTCCCGTGACCATCTGTCAACATTAATCGACGAAAAACTACCAGAAACCAAAGAACACGTGACTTTTGAAGAAGCAAAGGAAAGAAACAGGACGTTGATTAATGATTTAGATATCGTCAAGGGGAATTTACGCTCCAAGGCTATTTTTAGCCCATCGGAAATGCAGTGGAAAAAAATTTGTGAAAACTATAGAGCGGAACCGTCACTAGAGGTCAACAAATGGAGGTGTCACTTGCCAGTATTCGTTTGAAATAAAAAAATCCGGTATTGTTAGTCACTATGACCTTTATTGTAAACCTATAGATTGTATACCTTTTTATCAATAAAACTGGTTATTTATTGAGTTTTCATCATTATACAGTGTGTTCTTACCATATGAAAATTACAAGGACCTTCAAAAGATATCAAATGGTGATATCACAAACACTGGAAACCCAGTGTAGTTTATGATCTTCACAAACTTTATTTTCACAAATATATGTTTCGCTATCACAGTATCTTTTTCATAGTGAATGTTATGTTCATAGGCAAGTAAATGATACGAACTTGTGGTCGTCTAGATTTAGAATGTCCTTTATTCAAAAATCGGAAACGGTTCTCCCGTCACGTCACTTATGACACAACACATTGTTGCCAACATGAGTGCGTTCCGAAATACCTACCTAAACATACATCATAGTGAATAACATACTAAAAACTAATCATTTACGCTATCTTACGTCAAAGTGACCTTCACAAAAATAAAGGTGAGAATTGGGCAATATTACCGTTGAATCTCGTGTTACAAGTTCAAGCCTCTTATTTTGTGTTGTTTTTTTTGTACGGGACAAACACTAATAAGTTGTTCGGAGTTTCAATTGATGTATTAGTACACTGAGGGATTGCAAACCACCAATACACTTTTGAATTCATATTTATTAATAGGTTATCAGCAAATTTATGGAAAAACTTTTAGTATTTTTGATCACTGTTGAAGCCAATTCACTTACCACCTTTCAGGTGTTTTTCAACGAAACCGTCCCAGTCATCTTGAAAGATACGTTCTTTCGTTCTGGATCAGATTTTCTGCTCAGATCAGATGTAGACCTTGGACTCGAGATCATCAACACTCCTACGGGATTTGGCGTGCTCATCAATCCAGATATTTTCACACAGCTCGAACTCGTTTGTTCTGGTCTAAGAAGTAGGTCCTTCAAAGGACTCGTGGGGCAGTTTGTCGTGGAATACAACTTAGAAAACAAACACGAGGGAGGTCTGGTAAGTTGTATTCATTTGTTTACAATAGTTTTGAAATGAATCAATTTTTTTCATTATTTTTTTCCACTATAAATGCTATATATTACGCCTTATTAACGGTCGATAATCAGTATTCACAAATTTTCATCACTTCTCTACCAATATGTTGATTATTAATATAACGACTGCAATTTTTACCCATTTAATTGATGGACCGCAGCTGTCATCGAAAAATATATATATAGTTTTTTTTATTCTTCAGCTAACATGGCAGCTGAAGAAAAATAAAAATATATAAACTATATATTGGTGTTTAACTCAACAACATAGAATATCAGAAAGAAACAAGCAGGGAAATGATGAGAGTAAATTTTTCCGATGCGCGTGCACACCATTACGAAAAACCGAAATCCTGAAGATAGCTTCTTCTTCTTTAATTAATATGGCCGTTGTTTCTCAATCGAGCGCATTTGACCATACTCTTCCTGTCCACAGTGAACAAAAGCATCGTTCAGGGGCGCAGCTATCTTTCTTGAGGCAATGTTGCAGACCTAAGTTTTCTCATTCACTTTTTCTTTCTTTGGCGACCTTGTTTCATCTTTGGCGACAAACCACCATGCGTATGTTACCATGGGTTAACCTTGCCTATCCCAGGGCGTCCCTCCCACTCCTGCTGCTTTCTTCCTCACGGCGGACGCTTGAGTTTGGATTTTAGTGCTCTACGAAGACACCACGAGATATTCACGCGTCTTTCCTTCAGCCGTCTGGATTGTCACTATGAAAATATGGAAAATTTTGATGAAAAATTGATATGTGTTATCCAGGGTGTTGATATCGATTGTCATATTTTGATGATATAAAAATCAATTATGGTGCAATTACCAAGTGAATCGAAGCATATTTTTCTTTGGACAAATTGAAGCCAATGATTATTCCATTCATTAAAGACTCAAGAACGTAGTAACATATTTACTTTGCCCTTTATTTCAGACTCTCTTCGATGGAAATACTTTCATCACTTTTTTCTCACCACAAGCTCTAGAACCAATACCCAAGCATATAGTGTTCGTTCTGGACACCAGTGGAAGCATGTGGGGAAGAAGAATAGATCAACTGAGGAATGCCATGAAACAAATACTACCGCAGTTGTTGGAAGACGATGTATTCGACATCGTAGAGTTTGATTCTTCGGTGTACCTTTCTCAGTTTGATTCACTTGGCAATAATTTACGAAAAAAAGTTATCGACCATAACACACCTCTTGAACACTATGGTAGTTTGGATGATATTTATCTAAGGGTAAGGCACTTTGAGTTTTTCAAAACATTTCGGTAAAGAAAAGAAGAAAACATTAACAAATTTCAATTGGGAGTTTTTCTGAAACAATTGTTCTCCTAGATTTTCCAAACCTCCACTATTCTGATACAAAGGTTAGGAGTTCAGTCAGAAACTGGCACTGTCTTGGAAGCAAGTGGTGATAATGAAATAGTTGTTGAAAATAGTGAAACTAGTATGATTTCAATTCTCCAAATGAAATAACAGAATTGATAAATTCAAAACGACGGAACACAAACACTTATTTTTTCTATCACATTCTTCCTACTGCTGTAGGTAACATCATGTATACTAATGATATGAAAATAAATAACAAAACTCTACCAACAATACTTATTTTGCCATTGCAATATTGCATTTCGATTTTTTGAGTCAGAAATCTGATCACTGAACAAATTACAGAATTTTAACAATAACAAATAATTCGAACACGTCAAAAAGCAAAGCTTTTTTATCATACAGTAATTGTTCAACAGAAGTTGTACGCAAGCTGCCGCTTCTGAAAAGTGCCGAAATTTTAGGAAGAAGACAGAATAATGAGAACTCAATAAAAGTTTTAACTTTCCGTATTCGATATATTTTATGAAAGATGAGAATTGAAACTTCTTATGTTATTATACCATTTTTATTTGTAACTAGCGTTATTACAGTTTCGTCCTACTGAGGCATTTTCAAACGAATTGTATTCGCCGGGGTTTCATCAAGTACTAACACAATTTTAGGATTTTGTGACTTGACGCCGGGTTCTCAGTTCGCCTACTACTCATTTAATGACATACTTTGAGGGTTTTGTGACTCGACGCTGGGGTTAGGTTAGGTCAAAAGTGAGTGGATCTATTCGACCCTCCACCGCAACCCGTGAGGGTTTACTGTGACTCACACCTATTCAAACTCGGCCAAATAAACCCAGCTTCTTAACGAAGCCGATTAGTTTGTATGGTGAGTGGTCTTTCTGGTCATATGGCCAACCTGATGACATATGGAAAACCTGATTCGGTCCCCAGCGGGGCAGGCACAAAGTATGTGCTCTGGTGTTTCATCATTTTCCGAACAGATGCGACATACACTGTCTTCCGACAGTCCGAGTCTCTGCATATGATGATTCAAATAACAGTGACCTATGAGAAGGAGTGTTAGACATTGTAGTTCAGTAATTGTAGTCCAACAACTGTTTTGTATCAAGTTTCGAAGGGTCAATAAACGCCCTGGAGTAAGCCAATCCTAGAAGATTCTGCCAGAAGTCCAGACATCTTCTTGGCATCCAGGTGTTCAGTGTTTGTTTGGCAAAGCCTAAAGCCCTGTTTTCCTAGCGACGCATTTTTCGCGTCGCGTGCGACGTGTTACGCCTAGCTTAATACTAATAATACGTCAACTACGAACTGCCTTATAAAGTATTGTTCTCGAGTAGAGAGGATTGGATTCTCCGGGAGAAGGAAATATTAAGAGCAGATAGTTGTTGCTTCACAGATGGATCAAAAACACCTTCGGGTTCTGGACCCAGGACAGAGATATCAACCTGCTCAGCAACTTATGCGCCTGTATTTCAAGCGGAAATTTACGCTATTGAATTGTGTGCGGAGAGATTTGGAAGAATCCAACCTCATACACAAGTCAATAAAAATATTCTCGTACAGTCAAACGGCGTTGGAAGTTCTTGGCTCCTACCGAGCGACGTCTAAATTGGTAGCAAATTGCCAAAAACGACTCTCCACGATAAGAAGACTTAACGGATTGTCTCTGGTCTGGATTCCTGGCCATACTGGCCTGGAGGCAACAGCCAATGAGGCTGTTGACTCTCTTGCAGAAGAGGGTGCTGCAAGCAGCTTCATCGGACCAGAACCTATCATTGGCATCGGTCGTATTCAAATGGAGTTTGAACCATCATTCAACCAATACATTTTATATAATTATGCTTTTTTGTGGTTTTCGGAGTCTTGTTCTGTGTGTTACAAGAAGTAAGTGCAAGAAACGCAGGTGAAGTGTCAGAGACGCTTACAAAAAGGAAAAAAAGAAAAAGGATCCACAGGAAGTGCCAATGAAAACAATAGGATGATGGATGATGGATGGATGGATGATGTGGAAGATGAAGGGAAGAGTTTCACGAACGTTTTACCTTCACCAAAAAATCAACAGCCAACTTTGACTTTTTCCGATTTTTATAAAATTAACGGAAAACAGAGTTTTTTGAAACAGATTTCACTTATTTCTTTTTCAAATTTCGCGTGTGACCAGAAAATATGGTCGTCCTCTTCACCATTTTTCATTTGTTTAAGAATAATCATTGCAATTTGTTTTTTCTTCTTTGGATTAGTTTCATAATGACACATCGATACACTGTCTGTTGTCCGTCAGTACGTCAACTGAACAGCGAAACATGCTTCGCTTAGGAAAACATTAAAACACCGCGTGATAAGTTTCACGCCCCTGCCGACGCGATTAGGACGAACCCGGTTCCTGCTGCGCGAAAAACACGTCGCTAGGAAAACATACCTTGAAGTGATGCCAATGACAGATTCTGGTCCGATGAAGCTGCTTGCAGCATCCTCCTTTGCAAGGGAGTCAGCAGCCTCATTGCCTTCCAGGCCAGTATGGCGAGGGATCCAGATCAGAGACAATCTGTCAAACCTCCTTATCGACGGGAGTCGTTTTTGGCAATTTGTTACCAATTTAGAAGTTGAAATACAGTCGCATAGGTTCCTCGGCATCTTAATATCTCTGCCCTGGGTCTGCGACTGAAAGCACCTGCACCAGAAGCTGGAGGTGTTTTGATCCATCTGTGAACCAACAACTATCTGCTCTTAATATTTCCTTCTCCCAGGAGGATCCAGTCCTTTTTACTCGGGAACAGTGCTTCATAAGGCAGTTCGTAGTTGACTCCATAAAAATGTGGAGAGGAGGTATACGTAGAAGGATCTCCATGGCAGCTGACGGTGTGGTACTGATGGTACCACTGATAGCCAGACAAGCCTGTCTCTGTAATTCAGAGAGCTTCGTTTGGTCCGTTTTCTGTAAAGCCTCCTGCCACCAGGCAATTACACCATAAGTGATCATTGGTCTGACAATCATCACATAATTACCACAATTCCTTCGACATGTCCATAGGGACAATCTGGCATTGCGTAAAAAAATTCCAAGTGAACGTTCCAGGTAAGTCTCTATCAAGGACAATGCCAAAATATTTCACCTCCGTTCTAAATGGAATGACCTCACCACTGCAGGAAAGTGGCGTTTCAACGTCCAATTTTCTCCTCTTGGTGAAACTGGACTATCACAGTTTTGCTGGGGTCTCAATCTATCTTGTTGATCAGGTAGTAGCAGACATTCGGGGTTTTTTGGCTTGAATCAGAGGTCACAATTTGCGTACTCCTAAGCAAGAACTGGAGATTGTAGGCAACACGAAGCATCGACGCTTCAAAGACGAAGCCGCCTTTGATTTATAATCTCCGATTCCTCTGAATTGTATTCTGTATTCTGATCAACAATAAATTATTATTCTACGTTATTTTCCAGAACATGTCATTTTCCGCAACTAGAGCAACACCGGAAAACATTCAAAAGGCATTCCGAAGCATTGAACGTATGCAGGCTAGCGAAGGTACTAACAGCATCGGTGGATTGGAGGTTGGTCTTTCCTTGGTGAAATCAGTGCAAAATAAAAACTCGGTGTATGTACCAATAATAATATTTCTTACGGATGGACAGCCAACAGTGGGTGTTATGGAAATTCGAAGTATAGTTGATACGGTAAGAGAATCTTCCTTTTTATGATTACTAAGGCTGAACTTAGTCCCTTGGCAATAGTAGGTAAGAGGTTTTACTAAGCCTGAATGATGCGTTGTGAAAAGTACCTAGTCTAGCATTCGTTAGGTATAAATAAACAATGATAACTAACTAAATGTTTCTAATAGTGAAGAGTAATTAATGCTCATTATAAATGCAAAGCGCTAACAGATTGCTCGAACAAGATTTTGTAATTTCGTTATGATTTACCACAACTGTAGGGTGGTGGCCAATCATATTTTTGTGTCGAAAACGAGTCGCAAACACTTCAACTAAAACCTCAACTATTACTCAAATGTCAATCGCCTTATTAGATCGCCCCGCGTACTGCACTGTCACTTCAACTTGACTATCCCGATAGGCGAGTGGATCGCGTTTATATTTGAAGACCACAGGGGAATATCGGGCTTTGTCACAAAAACGAAATTCGTGAGAAATCAAATTTTAAACTTTTAAAACCTTCTGGCCATACTCTATTAAGGATATACCGTTTTTTCTTAGATTTTCTTAATCGTTGGTATCTATACGAATGGCTTTGAACGTAAGAGGGCCCTAGATGCCATCTGCGAGTCGCAATAACCATTTTTGACTGTATCGATTTGAGATACATATGCGTATCAAGAAAATAAATTGCGAAACTTTCATATCTCCCAAGGTTCCTATGCAGTAGGATCTAATAAATACCTGCCGTAAAATAAATGCTTTCCTGGCTAATACCAGGATAATTCCAGATTTTGCTGTGTTGAAACGGTAGGAGAGATGAATGTTTTGCAATTCATTTTCTTAATTCGCATGTATCTCAAATCGATACAGTCGTCACTTATTTTGATTTATGTTAGAGTGAGATGTTTTCTTCTCTATTTTGGGGCTTTATTTCTTAGACGAAGGTGTCATACATGCAGGCGAGCCGCGTTGAAGTCAGTCGAGCACAGATTATAACTACGTTGAGACAAGTATTTTGACAGTTTCCCGCCTTTTTTGTTTATTTCCTTAGACATCCACCTCAGCGCTGTGTTATACATTAAATGTGCAATGCACACAGCACATGTTTTGGCGTGTGTTTTGTTTTTGTTATTGTTTATTGATCTTTATCCTGTTATATCGCTTTTTTTTCTCAGAAACCAAGTTTTAGGTTTTTTATATATACCTTTCAATAAATGTAACATTTTTTCACATTTAATCACGATCGTTTTTTTCACTACGAGAGTAGCAAATTTTGACTTCTGATATCACAAAAGATCGTCTTGACATGAGCACTGTAAGACTAAATCACATAATAAAGGGATATATTTCAGTAGTTTTTGCTGCATTTTGGTAGTTTTGATATTACTTGCCTTTCTAACCAACAATTTCTATTCATCCTAAGTTGTAAACATTATATAACTTTCGAATTGATTATTTGTTGTACAGAAAATCATGAATAGCAACTCAAAATGCAGCTAATTCTACCATAATAGATTTTTTCCAATTAATCAATCTAGATCCTTGTTGAAAATTCAAAATTTACCGCCAAATTTCACTATCGATAAAACAGTTCCCTTAGCCGGAGGAGTATCTGTTATCTAGCAGGTCATTGGATGTTTCGAAATGTTTATTTCTCATCTTCTGTTCAAAATACAAGAGTCGACAGAAAACAAATAGAAATATCGATTATTTTGTAATAAAATCGGAAGAATTTCAAACGATTAGCGTTATTTTCGAAGTGCTGACAAACATATTATTTTATTCAGATTACAAATATCAACCAAAGAGAATACAAGGCTCCCATATACGCCATTTCTTTCGGTGTTGATGTTGACTGGAACTTTTTGAATTCTCTCAGCTGGCAAAACGGAGGCAGGGCAATAAAGATCGAGATTGCTAGAGATTCCGCTGTTCAGTTGCTGAACTTTTATAAGGAGATTTCGGTACCTATTTTACGGGACATCACGTTCAAGAATTTGCCGGACTCAGAGGAAGTCACCAAGTCGAGTTTTCCGGTATTTTTTGAGGGATCAGAATTGAACGTAGCCGGGAAAGGTGAGTTTTAAAAGAAAGTAAATACATTTTGGTAACTCGTTTATTCAAATATTGTATAAGAATGATGGTTCATGAATTTAAAATACTCCCTGTATTGTGAGATATGAAAATGAAATTTGGTGGGTGTTGAGAGATAATGGGCTTGTTTCATGATTTTTGGTTTATAGTTCACTTGATAGAAATTTTAAATTGAAGAACAGTGCACTTTGTTTTATCTCTCTAAGTACCGCAGTTTTCCCGTAATTAATTATTAAAAATCGAATCTGGTAGGGTGGTGACGTCACGACACTATTCCCGCTTCTTGTTCGATTGACCAATAGGAACAATAGAAATAATCAACATTGCCAAATCGTAAAATGGAAGTGTATATGAACCCGTTAACGTTTCAATTAATGAAAAATTCTACACATGAAATAAAATGTTTAGTTACTTTTTAAATGATTTCTATAAAGACTTGGAAGTGTGGAAGGATTTTAGTTATTTCTTGTCAATACTTTCACTCATTTTTTCCTCATCATTTTATCCTTTGGGAACCTAAACTCATTATATGAAATAACTCACGTATAAAGCAATGCGCTTTCTGTTTTCTTGTACCTTTCGGCATAATGAAAATCAGCACAAGAATGCACCATATTAATATTCGAATATATCTCTAAAACACTTTTAAAACACACACAAACTGAACTCGATGAAAACACGAATTTTTCCTACGCGAGCTGTCATCTAAGAAAAAGAAACTCAATGTTGCTAAAACAAGCATAATGCATCCGATATGACATACATTTTCAATGGCGAATAAACCAATAAATTGTGATATGGGTACTCCATTTTCCTGAGAAAATGAATGATCAATTAAAATTTTCTGTAATCACTCATTCATTTTTTCAAGAATAAAGCCAGCAAACAAATAAATATATAATAATAAGATCGCTCGAATCCACGAATTAAGCATAAAAATGGACAATAATATTTTCTTTGATAACTGATTCAGAATATAATTTAACGAGCTGTATTTTCAGATGGTTTTCGAATGCTCATGAACCCTAATAATATAAATCAATTATGCATTCATGCCACCCACCAAAAATTTAAAATTCAACGTTACTGGTACATTAGGCATATTTTCATCCAGTCAGCCAGCGCTCTCTGTGGTGTATGTGACAATGTGCTCTTTCTACTGTCAATCAGAGACAACCAAATGTCAATGGTTTCCACACATAACTTCGTGTTTTTGTTAAAATAATTTCAAAATGAATGTTAAGCCTAGTTTTGTTAAAACTGACTCCGACAACTTACCAAGAGTCGATTTTGAAATGATCGATGAATTTTACTTGAAAAATTTGCAATACTTTGGTACCGAAAGAAGGTCATTTCAGACTTTGTGTTTTATCAAAGAATGGAAAGTTTTGATTTAATTTTTATTTCAGCTCGACCAACTAAAGAAAACCATAGATCTCTAAGAGTTTCGTTTTTTGGAACATTGAAAAACTTTTTGTCTGATATGGATGAACTGTTTTTACAACTGGGTATAAAACATATTTAACCATTTTGGTGTCCATCATTGCGCATTTGTATACATGCATTTTATTACTCATCATTGGCGCGCACACGGGTAACGATCTCAATGTTTTTTTGAAGAGAAAAATGGTACGCCACTGAGATATTTCAAACTAAAAATCATTTGTAAATTCCTCGTTCAATTTGTGGAAAACAATCTCTCTCGCCTTCGTTTCGTATAGGGTGCAGTGTATATACAAAAAAATAAGCATTTCAACGCGTATTTTTCATTTCTTCAATACATTATTTAGCTAGAGTAAGACATCGCCAAAATTCTGTCGAATACGAAATGTCAAATTGACATTCCATCATTTTTAAGCTTTCAGTTTGATATAACATTAATGTTGATGATTGATTAAATTTTATCGAAAAGACTGGAAAGTTATACAAATGCGGATTGTTAGACATGCAGACGTAGAGTTTCTCGTCACACAATATTGGCGCGACTTCAACGACATTCGCGCGTAAATGGTACATTTTACATTATACAGTCTCTACTACCTAGGGACTTTTAACCTCGCATGTTTTTTTGCCAGTGGATTCTTCATCAAAAACTGATTTTTTTAATGGCGTTTTGTTTACTGACGAAGCTAATTTTGGACGACAGTGTATACGAAATTACCATAACAATGCTAAAGCTTATTTTCAGCATTAGTTTTCAGTAAATGTTTTAGCTTGGGTACTTGATGATCATTCAATCGGTCCATATTTCCTCCCACAACGGCTAATGGGTGACTCTCACCTTAATTTCCTGCAGGAAAAGTCACCTGTTCTTTTTGAAGAAATTCCGCTTCAGCTGAGATAACACTTCTGGTGAATTAATGTACGTAATCACTCAGATACAGTATATACAAATCGTTGGATAGCCAGGGAAGGTACCAACATTGGCCTGCTCGATTACCGGATTTAAATTCTCTAGATATTTGCATTCAGGGTTTTCTCAACTCGTCAGTTTATTCCACTCACGTCGAAAAAATGTTGATGGCCTGGGGAATAGAATTGTATCCAGCTGTGCGACAATAAGAAATATATATCATAGTGAATACGACAATCAATGAGGCGAAGAGTTGAATTTTGTATCATGTGTGTGGAAGGTCATTTAGAACATTTGTTGTAGCTCAGCGACTATTTATTTACCAGTGTTATGTTCTATTATTGTTCTGGTTTAATGTCATTGTATTAGATAGTAACTGATAGGTTTTTTTGCATAAAACGGCGCAGTGTAACTTCTGAATAAACTTAGTGCTCAGCGCTTAGTGAAATAATCAAATAAAAAAAGATACCCTACGAATATAGACTCACATAGTTTTTCAAAAGGCGAATAAAANCAACTGTTAGATCAGTTTTATGCTTCCAACGACGAAATTTTCTTTAATAAGGCGTGCAATTTGACTGTCCAACATTCATTCTTAACCGAGTATTCTTCTATGATAGTCACTTTGCCTAAAAACTTGGAAATACTCTTGAACATTGAGGGAGGAGTGCTCAGAAATCAACCAAAGCTAGGAAAGCCACCACAATATTGCTCGGACTTGCCAGGTACGTTGATAATAATAATAATCACGGAGAGTTTCGCAACAATACAGCAAAGCAAATGAAAAACCATAACATCCAACTCCTTCCCGATGACATTCTCTTATATTTTAAAATGGTATCAATTCAGTGAAGTTGTAGAAAAATAATGAAGATCTCTAAGATTCTATATGTTTGTTTATTTTGAAATTCTCTGAGAGTTGTAAAAACATCGTTCCACTTGGCTGAAAATTGTGCAGATAAATCAGAATTTTCTTTGATGAATCGGTATAATTCACCACACCCTGTATAGTTGTATTCAGACCGAACAGCAGATATACATGAAAGTTAAAAGAATTTTGCTAAGGTATCTTTAAATTAATTCAAAATGATTTAAATTGAAAGGAGTATATTTCAGCGGATGATTCGTTTTTCGGGAAAGAAGCTTTTTGTAGAAGTGGAAAGCCAAAAAGTTTTTTTTCAATCTGATATATTTGTAATAACAATATTTTCATCTATTTGGTGTACTGCAACAAAATTTTTGTTGAACTTATCAAAACCATTACAAACGCATTTATAAAGTACCAGTATTTTTATCTATTTAATTAAAAATTTAAATGAATATTGTGTTGTAAATCATCCCCTGAAAAAAATTAAGGCCGGCCGCCGCTGGTCGTCGTATATCGATTGTGACTTGGCCAAGATCGCGCTCAACTCGACTTACGCTTCGCGATTGTTTTACATACCGCGTCGCTTCGATAGACTTCTAACGACCTCCCTATCAGCTTCGAGAGACTTCGATTATCATATATAAACACTACCCACACGCATATCGATGAAGTCTACTTGACGACAGTGCGGTACGAAGTGATCTAATAAGGCGATAGCTATTTGAGTATTAGTCTGAAGTCTCAGTCGAAGTATTTGGTAGCATTGTCAGTGTAGCAGTGAAATAAAGTTGGGTTTAAATTTTTCATAGCAATGATCATCTCACTAATTGATAAAATAATTTGGGCAATGGCCTCAGGGTATGCTTAGGGGCGGAACAATATTGCAAAGAAGGTATTCTTTGAAAGATAGTTTTTGTGGAAAGTCATGTTTTTCGCTGCNGATCAAAATTGAAAATGAGCCTTCGGAGGGATAAACAGTTCTCTTTTATAAATATAAGGAAATAAAAAACATAAACCAATAAGGAATAAACCATATCGCATAAGGATTTCATTTCATGCATGTATTTTTCTCAGTTGGCTCCTCTGTTTAGTTGTCATCAATGCCAATTGGCATCACTGTTAGTTGTCATCAATGTCAGTTGTCATCAGTGTCAGTTGTCATCATGAATCCAATAAATATTAAGGATATCAATCAACACCAATGACAAATACATAGACTAGGGAACATAGAAATCCTTCTCCGATATGGACTGTTATTTCCTTTATTGATATGAAATCATTTGAGTTTATCTACGGTTCATCTATCAGAAATCACAGAAGATTTGGGCTCATGACAATGTTTCAGTTGCAGAAAACTGTATTCTTCGCCCTACACCGAGGAAATGCGCGGATGGTTCGGAAAAATGGTTCTTCAATCAGCTGAGAGGGTACTGCACATCATTCAACTACTGCGGTTGTGAGAAAAATGACCTCTATTTCGCCAGTAAAGAGATTTGCGACGAAACTTGCGTCATTGTTGAAGGTATATTATATTATATTGTAGAATATAACTCCTCCGGGGTAGGGAAGGGGTTTAATAAAATAAAACTCCTCCAGAATAAACTAACTTATGTATTTTCCCGGCAATTCTAGTTCAGTGACTGACGTTCAATAAATGGGTCTAGGGACCACATCCGCCTCTCATCAACTTATCCATGTTCACGAAATCATAGAATCAACAAATGTCAAGTTATTGTTTTCATAAAGAATTCTACTGCTACAGCCATTTTCAAAGACTACAGTAATGACAGACATGACAGTAAAGAAAATTATTATTTCAGGATTGTTTTTAAATCGTTGAAAATGAAATGAAATGAAAATGAAAGGCAAACATTGGATATTGGCGAGAATTTCAAGCAGGGAATAAAGCACAAAGTATATGTCTTCTTTCTTTATAAATACCAACAGTGAAAAACTGCAGCTGACAAAGATCTAGATTATCTCAGATTGGGCCAAAACACTGCTTGGTAAAATTTTTGAAATAAATGGGTTTTTAATGCATAAAATACACCAGAAAATCTATTTTATTATGACGCAATTATATTGTGGCGTGGAGGAGATGGCCTCTTAACTATGACTATCGAAGTCTTCGAATAATGGTTATCGCGAATGCTACATTTGTTTCCAAGAGACTCGGTAATTGTAATGGACAATGCAAGCTACCATT
>NW_019292217.1:3139-59176 GCF_000500325.1 Leptinotarsa decemlineata | reverse complement strand
GAGAAGATCTACGTTAGGCATACATGACAAGCTGCTCTCGGAATTAAGAACGGAAGATCCTCAGCAGTTAAACATTTTTTTACGTATGTCTGCGGAAGATTTTGATTTTTTGCTGAATTTGGCGAAAAAAAAATATAAAAAAGATACCAAAATGCGAGAAGCCATTCCACCAGAAGAGCGTTTGTCCTTAACACTTCGCTTTTTAGCAAGAAGGATAATGAGAACGAACGTATTTGGTATTATAGCAAATCGTTTTCGAATTTTACGAAAACCTATACAACTTGTCCCCGAAAAAGTTAGGAAAATTCTTTTGGCAATATGCGTCCTTCATAATTTTTTAATGATAAGAAGTTCATCGAAAGCAAATTATGCTCCGGTAGGAATGTTTAATATAGAAAAAGATGAAAGTATTATAAATGGCCAGTGGCGCGAAGAAGGTTTTCCAAAACAAAATGTATTGCCACTACATAACAGAAACTCTCACAATTGCTCCCAGAATGCTAAAACAATTCACCTGAAGGTGAAGTGCAATGGCAATATAGATATATTTAAGTCTATGGAATATTACACATTAATATAACTTTGAAATATTACATTACATAAGTTTTCTTTGCAATAAAAATTAAACTTTAAACTCACCAGATTATCTTCTGTAGGGCTATGAGCGTTTAGGTTAGAGTACCTATAATATGGTTGTAATTTGGAAGCAACTTTTAGTTCATGCTTGAGAAAGCTGTTGTAAATACGTCTCGCGGTTTCTGTAAAACCCTCTATAGTGAAATCATACAATAAACTGTATTTATTAGTTTTAATATGGATTTTCATCAAATATCGGCCAGTTCTATTCAATAAATTTTCCTTTAGATTATTTTTTTTTCACAAGGGTAACAATGTATTATACTTTGAAATTTGACAATAGAAATTTGAAAACAAATGTTAAAAAATATCAAAAACTCATCATTCTGACCTTCAGAATAGATTAACATAAGTTTTTGACCTAAATTGTATAATCTTACTTTAGAAAATGTCTTATTTTTTATCAATTCCTAAACAGTTCACAATCATATGAGATATTTATTGTGAGCTCCTCGAAGCAATGGTCACATATTTTTTGATCGAACTTCGTGCATAGGTGCACGATAGCTCTCAGCCTACACCTTCCTGCCCCGCCACATGCCAGCAAAAAATAAAATATCGACCCGAAACATCAAAGACGCCGACCGGGAGTGAATTTACTTGTGTTTACTTCTATACGGTGTTATTACCAACATGGACACATGAATTGTAGCGTGAAAGCTGACGAGAATAAAACATCTGACTATGGGTTAGAGAAGGCAAAGATAAAACTTGTTGAATATCCATCGAACACATTGATTCGTTACTAGTAGGATGCTGAGATGATTATTTCGCTTCATTACTTCTCTTACTTTCTCGGCATTTCTATGGTGTATTGGTAAAGCCGTTTTTGCTTTTCTATCACCAAGATTTGCTGCTAACTCTGCTGATAGTAAATTGCATTCAGAGCCAGTATCAGTGTGTGGTCTATGGAACGGAATTTGCAAGATTTTTTAAAAGATTCTGTAATGAAACTTGTATGTTATATTAGAGTCTTAGTGACTGTCTTTAAAGGTACGGTACAGCCTGCTGATGTTCAAGTCTTGGCTTAAGTAGATAGTAATAACTACTACCAACAGATAAGTCAAGTTTCAGGAGTGGTCACAGCTGTACTGAAGGTAACCGATGATATTTTCGAAGCGAGTGATCGAAATCAAACCATTAATCATGAGCTGTTATTGTCGATCTTACACTACATTGGCTAGTGATATGATTCAGTTTTTTCTTCGAAACTATCTACACAACAGACGCCAGGAAGTTGTTTTTGATGGAGTTCATTCCACATGAATTTAAAAACAGGCAATCCACAGGGATCAATTCTTGGCCCTCTCATATTTAAGATATACATCAGTCAATTAGTGAAATGCCTCAGTATTGCAGTGTACATTTCTATGCCGATGACACCAAAATCTATTATTCTTTTGAACCACACAGGGTAAATGATGCTAATAGGCGGATCAGTCATGATCTCGACACATTCTCATCCCTTGCTGAGAATATGTGCTTAATAAATAATACATCTAAGTCGAAAATACTAATATCTGGTCCAAAAAATCACAGAGATATTGTAAAACAACAACTCAACATTAGTATGGGTTCTAATGGATTGGAAATTGTGAAGGAAGCAAATAATCTTGGGGTGACTATAGAGAGTGATTTCCGAGTTGATTCCCACGTGTATAAACTGATCCAGAAAACTTACTTCTCACTCGAACTGATTTACGGAAATCAAAAAGTCCTTCCTAAAAACACAAGAATTACTCTACGTGACAGTCTCGTTCTTTCATCTTTGAACTATTCAGACGTACTCTATGGTCTACGCCTCACAATTAGGAGCAAGAAAATACTCCATAAGATTCAAAACTCCTGCCTTTGCCTTATTCATCGGGCACGTATGTCATATGTAACTACGATTAATCATATGAACTTCTAGGTAAACGAACCTGACTACTTTATTATTATTATTATTGCTTTTTCTCCTTTCATAATGACTCTCGTTCCTTGAAAAAAAGTTAACATGTTCGATAATAAGGTCCACATCTGCAGCTGAGAACTTGCTGTTTTGGGCCTTATTACCCCGCTTTTCTTTAAAGACCACTTCGCCATTTTGTTAACTTTCACGATAGTTTCATTTCTGTGTTTGCTTATACCGAAAACGTGCATAAAAGTATTCCTGCAGACCTGTACGACATCACCCTATCAATCTGGCAATGAAAAACAAACCGTAGCTTGCCGTCTGCTGTCTCTTGACCATGCTGCTGACCATGACACCTTCGTTTTACAGGATTGATGACCTTCAGACCCATCAAAAAGGAGTTTTGCTTCACATTGACTTTCAGGGCATAGAAATCGTGGAACAGAACTTTTCTCTGCTTATGCGGGACACAAACACCGAAACTTACACTTTTTTTCAGAGAAGATCTACGTTAGGCATACATGACAAGCTGCTCTCGGAATTAAGAACGGAAGATCCTCAGCAGTTAAACATTTTTTTACGTATGTCTGCGGAAGATTTTGATTTTTTGCTGAATTTGGCGAAAAAAAAATATAAAAAAGATACCAAAATGCGAGAAGCCATTCCACCAGAAGAGCGTTTGTCCTTAACACTTCGCTTTTTAGCAAGAAGGATAATGAGAACGAACGTATTTGGTATTATAGCAAATCGTTTTCGAATTTTACGAAAACCTATACAACTTGTCCCCGAAAAAGTTAGGAAAATTCTTTTGGCAATATGCGTCCTTCATAATTTTTTAATGATAAGAAGTTCATCGAAAGCAAATTATGCTCCGGTAGGAATGTTTAATATAGAAAAAGATGAAAGTATTATAAATGGCCAGTGGCGCGAAGAAGGTTTTCCAAAACAAAATGTATTGCCACTACATAACAGAAACTCTCACAATTGCTCCCAGAATGCTAAAACAATTCACCTGAAGGTGAAGTGCAATGGCAATATAGATATATTTTAAACTTTCAGCAAACTTCCTCTAGCGCTGCTGTTTACACGCATTGCAAGTGACTTGTGAGAGTACTCTAGGCAAATTCAATTGCTAGTGGACACGAGGCTTTAGCCTTGCTTTTTTGGGTCTAACAAAATTTTTGTAATTTTTGGCACTTATCCCTTATTGATGTCCAGTCTTCAAATGAAGGTTATACAGATTATTTTTACTACTCTCAAAGTCATACCTGTTCGACAACAGAAAAGAATTTTCTGAATATGAATCCTACAAATATTTCTGAAACCCCGTTAGCTCTGGTGTTGCACACAGTTGTAACTTCTGACCCTTAGTGTTTATAATCTTCATAAAAGATTTATGTTTATGTAATGTTTCGAGTTCATTTTATGCTGATGAGTTGAATTTGTATGACAAAATTGAATGCACCTATACGGGTGTCTGCAGTATGCTGTGTAACGCCGCTTAAGTAGTATCACTATGATTTAAACGTGCATATAGATTATAACGACAAGAAGCCACATTTTCTGCTGCAGAGTTGTTCACATCCAATCTTTCTAGGGGAAATTCGATGAAAACATTCAATTTGTCTCTAAATTTTTCCGTTGAAGAGAATATTTTTGAATGAATTACTAAAATACAGAAAACTTGTAGAATGATAGGGACTTTTGCCTTTTCTCCTTTTCTTGCATTCCCATCCAAAGTTTCTTCTTTCGTGAACGAATCCAAGCATTGCCACAAATTGGTCAGTTCTCTGTGGTATAAAGAAAGACAAATTCCAGAAAGGATCAAAGGTTACTGATGAATGTCCACAGTGTGTGCACTTGATTGTGGATTTCAATAGACCAACGAAATTATCTACAATAGTAGAGTTATGCATCATCAAATATGTGAGCCATGACTCTTGTGCATTTCCGCTGTCGCTCGATTTTTCGACAATCTCCGTTAAGATTGGTTTAGGTTTCTCATTGATTAACGTCTTCATGTAAATCTTCTAAAAGATAACGAAGGAACTCCAGGGCGTCTTGATGGGCATTACCCATGAATCGAGGAGCAAAACTTTGAATCTGATTTTTTAAAGAGACTGTATTTGCTACTCTATCAAATGAATCGTCTGACCACAATTCCTTGATGACTTCTGCAAACGCTTTGATTAAAGCACCCTCAATACTAGAAATACTAGTATGAATTCATCCTTTTTCAAACATTTCAATATCGATCACATATTTGATAAACATTGGATCACGCTGTACATGAAACAGGTGTTGACAATATTTTTCAACCCATTCAGCCCAAGGGTTTTGACTGAAGAATTTATTACTGGACAATTCGAAATATCTTTGAAAATCATTTCAGAATTTTACTGAAATAAATATTTTTTCTAAATGTGGAAAGTGACACATTATATCATACAAATTGTGAATAAGAAATCCAAAATCGCACATCCATTCTTTATTACCAAAATGAGGAAAGGCATATCCCATCATATCCAAGGACAATTGTATTTCGCTTTTTAAGTTGTATACCTTTTTTAGCATTACACCTCTACTAAGCCAACGTACTTCGTTATTAAAAACCACATCGTCATATTCAGTTCTAAATCTTTCAGGAATTCTTTAAATTCACGGTGATTTTATGCGCGCTTTTTGAGTTTCAATTATATTGCACTCACGCCTTTCAAAAAAACACAAGAATTGATCACTTTAATGAAATGACCTAAAACACTTTTGTCTAATTTCCACCAGTTATTTTATTTTCACGGTCGGTTCGGGGTTTACCTCATTATGAAGTATAAAGCTAACTAATACATTTGATATCTGAAAACGAGGTTGTTGTTATTGTCTTTCTTCAGTCAGATATTGGGCCTTGGGCAAGAAAAAAAAACGAGATTATATAAATAGTTTGTAGGTATGCTGGAAAGTGAGGTATTCCAATGAACAAGGGTCCTAACTATAAAATTCAACACTAGAGATTATAGAATTTTGGGAGTTGGGAGTAAGTCCATAAAATAAATTCAATTTTAGAAATGCTTGGCGGGTCGCGTAAATATGTTTAACGGGCCCCGCAAGCGGCCCGTGTGTTAAATGCAACTAATATTTAAATGATATTAGTAAAATATTTTTGAAAGGTAGACATATGTTATCTCGGACTACTTTCAGACCTACGAAAAAACAATATGTAGTTAATCGTTTTGTTAAACTTCAAAGGGTTCAGACAACGTTTTCGATGAAATCTCGTACTGGTAACACCACCGTCCCGAATTATCACGGATAACATCGTCGTATTTTAACAAATTCACACAAAACAATAAATGAATTATACACATAAACGTTCGTTTTGGATCACTTAATCCATTGATGAAAGCCGAATGGAAATCCACTAGGCGGTTTTTTTTTGCGTATATAGTCAGACAGACGCGACAGTGGACTACACTTCATAATATTCATTCATTATACAGAAGATATTGATACATTGAGAAACTTCAATTGAAGTTCTTCTATTGAATTTTATCCATTTCAGCTATTTATTAAACGAAAACGAACTCATTGAAGATATGAAATACTATATGAATATCTTAAGGAAGCATGGGCAGCAATTTACATGTTATCATTTGTGATATCGGTATTGATATAAATAAAAATTCACCAAAACATTATTGATTTCCTCAATACCATGAACAGTAATGATTAAAGGTCATATATAAATGATTGCACTAGAACATGTGGAGATACGAACTCATGCATAGATCAATATTTCATTAAATTATTTACAGAACTAATTGAATGTATAAGACATATATGTTAGAAGTTGGTATTATTAATCAATATTTTTTTAGAAATATGGACAAAATATAACAAAAAATTGCGAATACGGGTTTTCATTGAAGGGTGATCGTTTTTTTTAGATAAGATTCGTTTATATGACAACAGTCACGAGATGGATACTCCCAACCAATTTCTTAGTGCTGCAACAGTTTTATTTTGTTGGTATTTTATAATCACTTCCAAAATGCTAATTGATTATATCAGAAGAGCCGTGAACACAATACAGTTGTAAGCAATGGAAGTGTTTTATACATTTGTCATAGAAACGTTCATAAAATAAAATAATACAACCATTATAAAATATTCACAAATCTATCACAGAAACGTTATCAGAACTAACTTAAATAACATATTTTCCTATAAAAGTAAATTGTTTTGTAGCAGTTTTATAGCACTTTTCTGCGAGGTTTGTATGATCTTCATGAAACTATTTCAAGCTTATTTTATAACTGTTTTCTGTATAGCTTTAATGAAATTATTGTATTGGAATGCTATCAAATACAATTTTGTATTTATTACCACATCACTTTAATGATAATTTCCCTACTATTTCATATATGGTATATTTACTACAATTCCAAAACAATAAAATAATTGTTATAAAATCAAATTGCTTCCACGAATATATATTTGCTGTCGCCAAGAATAAAATGCAGCATTTTAGAAGAACCAGCTGTCATTGATTTTAGAGGTAGTGTAATGAAGTATATTTTGTCAGTTTTATTTCACTAGCGTCACAATAANGTAAACGTCATAGCACATTATACCTTGGTGGACCCCTCCAATAATATTGCTCGATTTTTGGAAAAGATTAATCAATAATTTGAACATATTTAAAAAAAAGATATATGAAGAAATTGGCCGATATTTCATGAGAATCCATTATAACGTGTTCAAAAAACACTTCATCATGACTAGAGAAAACAAAATTTGGGCTGGTAGGCCATAGTCGAATGGAACTTGTAATACCAATCCCGTCTGCTACTCAGTAGACATCAGTATGTATGTGCCTTGACAGCGAGGAAGAAGCGACCTTCATTATGAGATTTTCTCACAACGGTTTACAAAACCTTGTAATATAGAACAGAATACTCCTGAGAAGCTGTTTTATAGTGAAACACGTGTCGTGGTTTTGTAAACTATTAAATGAAAATATCCCAATGAAGAATTGGGAATCGCAATAAAGAACACGGTAAAAATAAAAACCAAACTTCAATGTTGAATAGATGAAGAGTATACAGTGTGGACGATAATAATTTCTCTCAACAGAACAAGCTTTCAAAGTCGGACAAAATTCATGTAAAAGGTATCATTTCAAGTACTTTTTGATAAGAAAAACAACAGTGTTATATAACTCGTCGTCGAGAGGGCGTTACCACCTTTTATTTCATATAAAAAGAGGGTGGTCTAACGATAACTTGTTTGATAGGTATTTCAATTCTATGAAAATTTTCAATTTTTGAAAATTGGTCACTATCACTTCCCGATAATACTGAATGTTCACCAAAATCTATTTGTTTCATATCAGGTAAGGTAGCGGGTCATTCTAATGGATGGTTTACCTATCTACTGTTTTGGATAATTGTCATTCAGCCACTTTCATATCAGGTAGTCATAATAAAGAGTTACCTCATCTTGCTGAAATTTGACAATTTGACAATTTTCCAAACAGGTAGAGAGGCAAACCTGATCCCTTAGAAGGGCTCACTAGATCACCTGATATGACGCCTCTAAATGTTTTTGAGGATATGCGTGACATTTGAAATGAAAAACACACAACCGCTATTCATTTTAGAACAAGTTTAAAGAAAAATAGGTGCTTGCAACGACATTACCCCAGAAACATTTCATAATATAGGAAAAAAATTGTGAACAGACATCATTATTATCAGGGAGTGAATGATAAAAATTTTGGTTACCTCTCTAGTCTCTAATTCAGTTAATGAAAATAATCACCAAGTTGTAACCAAGTTAAAACGAAGTATACTTTTAAACTAACAATATGAAAAGACTTGTTACTGATCACCAAATTCGATTTTTCCTTCCTCTCCAGCTAAGTTTCATTTGTCTTGGCCAATGGACCCAGTTTCCATCTTCATCGCAGTTATAATGAGGAACTGAGATCCCTTTTCACATCAAAATGTCCTTATCCTTAGAGAACACAAAAATCTACTCAAATCATAGTCTCAAAAAACGACTCGGGTTATCATTACTTTCTACGATCACCCATCCATCTGTTTTATTGAATGTGAATAATAAAAGACTGAAGTAGAGGATAGTACACACATTTTTATTGTATGCTCATGAAATTCTTGGATGTTAGATTCTTCTGATACTTTCATAATCCCGACAATTCAGCAGAACTTAAAAGTTAATTTTGAAAACGAACGGCCAAATTGAATATTAAGTTTGAATACTATAAGGCAAAAATGTTTGGTCACAGTATATGGTTTCTAGTTTCGACTTCTAAAAAAATTTAGCATTTGACTTATCAATGAAAAAATTGACATAACCGTAGTGTTCTTTACTACGATCATGAATAATAGTTGACAATGTAGTTCAGTTACTCATTTTAAGGCACTAATTCCTAAACTATACATTTTACGTCCTTTACATGGGACTCATTGACGACTTAATTGGTTCTACGGAATTTCTTATATTTTCAAAGTCTTTGTTCTAGTACACAAAAAAATATGTAAAGCCAAAAATCCAAAAAATATTGCAATATTAACCGGTCTCTGATGAGGCCTTGAGCTAGAACAGGGCCTTACAAACAGTATACCACAAATAAAACACGATATGCACCAAAACTAAACAATAAATGTTTTGAATTGAATTTCATAAAATATAGTAAAATTATAATGAAGTATTTTGTTTTTATTCTTGTGTCCAACGATAACGATGCTATATATTTTTTCGATATTATCAGTTTTTAGTTCCAACTTGAATCATGGTGGAAAATTTTTAGAGTATATGACTTTTCTCATGGAAATAGTTGGTATCAACTCTGACAATTTTTAATATTTCCTATTATTTCCTAATATTTCCTTTCGAAAAAAAGAGCATAAACTGAGATTATGCTTGAAAAAGCTATTGTATAGCAAAACACGTGTTGCGGTTTTTGTAAAACCCTTTATAGTGAAAATCATACAATAAACTGTATTAATTAGTTTTTTAATATGGATTTTCATCAAGTTCTGACCAGTTCTATTCAATTATTCTAATGTTTCGTACAAAAAATGAGATTTTTCCAATTTTACAAATTTCAACAGAAACTATACAGCAAATTCATTTTGAAAACTATTTTGTTCACATTTTTGTTGAGAACAAATAAGGTTCCATATGTTTTTTCGAAATATTCAGTTCCATAGCTATTATATCGTGAAAACCATATTGCAGTTTTATAAATTGTTCAGTGAAAACCTCACAATTAAAGGTTAGTTAAATGAGTAATATTCATTATTTTCTTTTTTTTCGTCTCACCAAGGAGGCTCAAAAGAATTACATAATGTACATCAGCTTTAAAATGAAGAACGTCTTTATTGTAATTACTTCATTATTTGCAGATAACATAATATACATGAGTACAACATTTTAGAACCTATATAAATTTTCAACACTACTGAACAAATTCATCCACAAAACTATCCACATTACTATCAAAAGTCTGTACATTAATATATCCAGTCTCACGGAGGCAAACAAATCATTTCGTTCGACTTCGACCGCCGAACGAAATTCGCCCTGTGTCTTCCAAAACAGCTTCCACTGCAAGGCAACTAGTTGAAACCAGAGCCCAAAAACAAATCATTCATGAAAGAATACTGGACAGCGCTGTTTCTACCCTCCATAGGTCTCATCAATGTTATTTTGCTGAATCATGTTCATCTTTGATATTCCTTAATTTAACCTACTATTTCAAGCTTTATGCTTTTTCAACGAGAATATCTATTAACGTGTTTCTTTTTTTATAATAAAAATCATGAGGTTCAACAACATATATTTCACATAGTAATTTTTATGGTAGGACTCTAGATACCCAATTTATAACTATAATTCTTACCAAAAAATACCTTTTCTTAAAAATTTTGTCCGACGTTGATATTTTGTTCCGTTCAAAAGTTAAGACGGTGGGACTATTTTTATCCGCACCGTATGAGTTGACTTGTGGTTCACCTTGTAAGTAAAAACAAGCACTATGTTGAAGGTGGTTTCCCAAATACTTCAACCAAACGAAGATTTGTCGATTATGTTATCTAACTTTCTAGGAAACTATGAGTGAAAACCAGTTATATGAATGCGACCGAACGTAGTAGGCATACATAATATTTCCCACTAGATGCCGTGAAAAATATTTTTCAAACCATACCAATAATGGGAACGTTTCAGAAATGTTCTACAGGTAACTACAAATGAAGTTTGTTGTTTCTTAAATCGCTATTGTTACGTTTTTTTCCCGTGGGTTTACCAATAATTGACTACACTGAACAATAATCAAAGTCAACTTTATTTCACTTTTAATACAACAAAAAACTTCAACTTAAACTTCAACTATTATCCAAATATCTACCGCCTTATTAAATCGCTCCGTGTACCGCACTATCACTTTCACTTCACTGTCTCGATAGGCAAGTGGATTGTATTCATATCTAGCAATCGAAGGCCGGAGAAAATTCATCGGAATTCCATGGAAGCCGGTGGTATTATTCTCGCCACATCTAGAACGGCAGCGAACATCGAACATTCGGGAAAAGTCGGACGAACTGGGCGCGATCTTGGCCACGTACAATTGGTTTATGGCTACCAGTGGCGGCTGACATTATTTTTTTAGGGCATGATTTACAATACTATCATGTTTCTACTGTAAAACTAGAACACAGAGTGACTGTTGGCCTATGACGAGTAAGATGGAGTAGTAGAAAGCCAAAAACTTTCTTTCCCAAAAATTAATCACTCCTAAAAATATAACCCCTTCAATTCATCTTAGTTATATTCTTATTGTATACTTTGATTACACATTATGTATTTGACTTTGTCCTGTTATTTAAAACACTGTTATTTTTCTCAGTTTTGTGATTAGGAATAACTCCTTCGACAACAAATGAATGTTTTTCTCACCCAGAAGGTTGCGCTGGTCGGGTACTGTCCTCGAGAACTTCAATACATTCGAGAGGGCGGACCAACATCATCAACCAATGACAACTCTTTATCTCATGAGGTAAGTGATCATTTGGACCAAGAATCATGTGCCACAAGAAGACGCAAAGAGTCAAAAGTGAAAGCCTTCTGCAGTTGTCTGCCTTTGTTCTACGTTAGTATGACAAGCTGATATGATCCTGAGATTCGAAAGTAGAGAGGCTATCACTACATCAAGGACTAAAAAAACCATAATCATCCTAACCGAGTGGTCTGGGTAGAGTCTACGAAGTTCGAAGAGAAAAAATTTATATTTCACTCGTTTTCACTCATTTTTTCGGACAAAACTGAAAATTTCACGACGGATATCGTCTTATTTTGGTGGTCGAGGAGGCTTACATCAGACTCATTCGCTTGTGTGAGCCTGAGGAAGGAGAATGGATAAATTTAACACTTCTTATTCCCCACAACGCCCTCAATATCTCCAGGAAGGCAACACTAGTGTCTCGTCAATACCGTAAGGGTGCCGAAGATGGTAATATAGCACACATAATGCAACGTTTTCTCAATGGATATAGGCTGAGACCGCATATGCTGAATATGCCAACAGCAAAGGCTTCAGGGTCTCAGACGCCTCATGGCAGACCCTGCACCTAGTATCAGAAACCCATCACGTGACTCCAGTAGACTAAGGAATTAAACACACTATCCTGGCAGACCATGATGAATTCCTCAGTTTTCGATTTCAATCCACTCAATCTGAGGAAGACAAAGGTTAGTTGCCCCTTCTGGAAGTGACCCGCTCTATTTGGACTTCGGCTTGACTAGATGTTATCATCATCATTGAAAGTATTATGATAACTATATGGTCCTCAATCCCATTTTTTGGTTGTAGTTTTTTGGATTCGATGAATTTTTGAATCATTTCATTGATTTCATCAAATTGTTTGTGCCCCAGGTGGAGTTTTTATCATGGCAGAGGGTTAATTGACTGCCCCCGATAAACTGAAAACGTTATTTTCCGCATACACATTGAACATGGAGTTGTAGAAGTAGAAACCGCCCAGACCGTAATTACTGTTGGTTTTCAATTCGATGGATGGGTAGAAGTTGGGGTAAATATTCGTTTTGAGGGCACCCGGCGATTTTGAAAAAATTTTTGAGTGTACTTATGTATTTTGATACGTAGATTACGAATCCGAAAGAAAAAAGCAGCGCTATCCCTTATTTACAAAGTTACGGATCTTCAAAATTCAGAAAAGTGCAACTTTTCACCCTTCTTTTTCACTATTTAAAAACACAAGCATTTAGTCACTAGGTCACCTTTACACCTAATGCCTCCCTAATTGACACTATTCAATTCAACAATCAACATTTTTCTTAAAAATAACTTAATTTTGAAACGAATGCTTGCATCAGTCGTACCAACTATGCCATTAACCATACCCAGATGTATAACCAAAAAGCAGCTCCATACATTTTTCAACATTTTTATTGGAAAAATGTTGATTGTTAAAGTGAAAAGTGTCAAGGAAGAAAGAATAAGGTGTAGAGGTGACCTAGTGAATAAATGCTTGTGTTTGTGAAAAAGAAGGCTGAAAAGTTGCCCTATTCTGAACTTTGAAGAGCCGTAACTTTGTAAATAAGGGAGAGCGCCGCTTTTGTCTTTCGGATTCGTAATCTACACATCAAAATACGCAAGTACACTAAAAATTTTTTTCAAAATCACCGGGTGTTCTCAAAACGGATATTTGCCAAAGTTGGCGCTCAGCTCGCTATAATATCCCGACACTGATGATGGATTTTCACTGATTTATGTCTTTTCATTCCTGACAGGAGAAATTGTGGCGTGATCGATGATTATTGGGTGGTTTATTCGGCTCATCTATCTCATTTATCGTGCCTTTCATTCACATCATTCACTTAACAGTAACAACAGAAGATTTTTCTCGTAGCTGGACCATCATTCACATTGGAATTATTGCTGCTGGAATCATAGTAATGATCCTAGCAGTACTGATACTTCATGATATTAATATTATTTTGTAGATTTTGTGGCAGGTTTTTCCATTCAGATGCGATTTCATGTGATGCACACCCAATTAATACCTCATTTGACATAACGTCGAGAAGTTCTTCATTCATTTTTCGTTAAGTGCATTATCTGAAATTGGTTATCAATGAATGACTCATTCTCTTGACGTGTTCCCGGTCCTACATGGGTGTTATTTCTATGTCTTATTCTGTAGAAACTTCAGACACAAAATACTCAACCATACTGTATCGAATTGTTGCTGACGCTCATACTAATATGTAAACCATCAGAACTTTCGTAATATTTCACTCAGGCGCCACATTTTCTGTATGTCCCTGGACCACGTCGGCCATCCAAAACTATGGCAAATCCATATCGGTGTGCTTCTGATTTTGGTAGATTTGGAAACGGCCAAAACATTTGAACCATGCACACTTCTTATGAGAACACAATTCCCATTCCAACCCAAAGCAAACTATAGGTTACATTCGAAGTAAACATTCAAGGGTGTATGACAGCAAAAGTTAAACGTCATGTAACCAGGGCAAAGTCGAATTTTAAGGTCGAACTCCATCCACTTAAGATCATACGACGTGCACATCGATCAAGCTAGTGTGACGTCATTAAGGTCGAAGTCGAGTGGTGGCAGGAGGTTGAGAACCGACATAAGCACTTTATTACAGTATGTTGACACTATTTCAGTTTTGTGTCACACAAAATTGAATGAGTTGAAAATAAAATAAAATTGTAAAGCATTCGTTACTCACTATAGATTGGCAAAATTCTCGAAGGCATTTTGAAATCAGTGGCTGGGCTGATACCAATGATTTTCAGCCTGCATGTACAAATTACACTCTCAGTTTTTGTAACTGAAAATGAACTAAAAATTGAATACAAAGGCAATGCGTAGTAGATATTACTGAAAACTAAGATCCCATAAAGATTAGCTAGGACATTTAAATTATGAAAATATCCTTTCACGATATGAAAAATATCAAGTATCTACTGGACATATTACTCGGTCATCAATTGCCAAAAGAGTTCGTGTTAATGAGCTTGTTTTGATAGTATTGCCAAGGTTTGAAGAGAACATAAGTATTCAGTACACAGTCACTAAAAATGTCAAAAATTATTTTTTTTACTTATTCGTTTGACTGTATAATAATAATAATAAGACGTTTATTAATCCGAATTCACAATTACATGACCAGTATGATAATACATATATTTTGTGATATATAGATTAATTGGCCTATTGTCAGCTTTCTGATACGAGATCAGGTGCTGTTGAGGCCCAGAGGGAAAATGCATATACTGAGACTAAGATTAAGATTATTATATTTCGAATATTATGAAAACTGCCAGTTGAGTAGTAAATATATTAATGTTGAGGTAGCTTCTCTTTTGTTATTCTTTTGAGTGACGCCATCGATTTTGTGAATTCAGCAATCCGGCATTTATTCAGAAGATTTGCCGTGCAGTATGTGAAGGAACGTTTGAATATCTCTTTCTTATGGGAGGGTATAGTTATAATTCCTCTTCTACGAATATTTACATTATGAACATGGCTTCTAAAGATGATTTTTTTGTGTGTATAAGGTTTTTCATATCTTGAGATTTTATAAAAGAAACAGGTTGTATGAAGTAGTCTTTGATTATACATATTCATATGTTTGTTTGTGATATAGAACTCGACAAATATTTTTCAATAAGTGCTGGTCCACTGGGAATATTTGATAAGCTTTAGTTTGGTCTTTTGGATACGTTTATGTATCATCATTTTTTTTAAGGGAATCCAGAAGATATCACATAATGAACGATGAAGATCTCAAACTTGTTAGTAATCTGAAACGCACTGTAAAATTTCATTATACATTCACTGTCATTTTAATTTTTTTTTTCAATTCGCGCATTTTGGTTCTTTTGGAGGACTTTCATTTATTTTAGGGTTATATCTCCATAGAGTAGCGTACAAACTCAGCCAGAAGTAGTTCGAATTCCAATAAAATACCCGTTATAATGAAAAATAGTCTGGAAAACTTGAGACCATTAAATACAATACTACTTTCACATGAGAATTTGAATACATGAAAGAAAAAAGTCCTTCTTAGACAATTACTGTCATATGAACATTGAATTAGACGCAACCGATGAAGTACAAACTGAACGTGAAGAAGTGATTTAGTGGCAGCAAAGAAAGAAAGTTTTGATAAAAAAAATTAAGAGATGTAACAAAATAATCCAAATCGTACATCAAAAGGGAGTAGATCCCGCCATGATATATCATGGAAAATGATATATCATATAAACAAAACTTTCAATAAAGAGAATAGACCGAAAAAGAGTTTGGTGAAATATAAAAGCAAAGAGTCAATAAAAATTTTCAGAGAGACTTAGTTATAAAAAAGACAAGTGGCTTTTTGTTGTTTCATCATTGAGGATGATCACGTTGGAGTTATCTACCTTGAATTTTTTTTATTATGGGTTAGGCTGGAATTCCTAATTTTTTCGAATACTACATTGTTTGTCCTTTCCATCGCCCTCTGGCCTCCTGTTGAAGTTCGACAATATTCCGACACCCTACAACCGCTAATTCATTATGTGAATATTATTATAATTAATTGTTGGAATTTGTGTCCAACGCACTTCTGTGAATTTTCGAAAGCAATTAACTTACTTTTATCCACCATACATGTAGATCTGTGATCATTTTGATAACACACTTCAACATGGAATATGTTGTATTCAAATCAATTGAATGAGCCAATTGAAGCATACTGCTATATAAGAAATAATTTGTTATATGTTTTTGATGATAACAAAAATAACGTGTTTCAAAATATCCTTGTTTATGCAAATTCCATTCTTATATTGCTGGAAACCTCCTCGGTTTCTTAATTTAGTGATAACATGTGACTGAAATATGTCAGAATACTTTCTAGACATTTGTACGTATCTTTTATCACTCCCAATAGTGAAGATACCGAGGGTATCTATTTTTTAATTAGTTTTTTTGAAAGCATGCCGGATTCACGTGCTGTCATATCCAGCGTATGCTCTGAATATGTTCAAATTCACCACTTCCATCGGGGTTCAAGGTTCAAGCCTATCATTCGTTACAGAAATGTTAAGAAAAATGGTGGGGTGAATGAAGTGAATGTTTTTGCCGGAATAAATCATCAATACATTGTAAACAAGTTTTATGTGTGGGTGTTTGTGTGTGGCAATTCGCTTCAAACGAATTTGAATATCCGCAATGAAGGTTTTTGGGTTATACTCGATGTTATCGGTAATTGTGGTTACTATAGACGTATGCGTTGCCAACGTACCAGCAGCTTTTCAAGTATTCTATACTGATTCAAATAAAGACGATGCACTGGAAAATAGTGTTGATGGTGAAAATAATTTTTCCGCCACAGAAAATGAATTCACCAAGCTTAGAATCGAATACATCAAAAATCAAATTTTGAAAAAGTTGAGGCTCAAAGAGAAACCCAATATTTCTGTAACCGATTTGCCAAAGCCAGTTAAGGAATATGAACACTTTTTGCCATCACATGATGCAAATATCCAGAGCAGCTTTTCTGATGATTTTTATGGAAAAACTACTCAGGCCATTATATTCCCATACGAAGGTTAGTATTATGTTACAATAATCGGTATTATTACGTTACAACAATGTTAACTCAAAAATGAATTGAAATTAACTAAACTTTAATTATTTAATAATGTAATGAGACGAAATTATTTCAAGCCAAAAAGATGTTGCATATCATTTCAAAAATATATGTTGACTGAAAAACAGAACGTTAAACATATTTTTCATAGTTCAGTAGTGTCAGAAATTTTAAAATTCATAAGAAAGGTGGAAGCTATGGAAAGAAAGCATTACACATTGTACTTGACGTTGAAAACACTGAGAGCATAGTTCATCTTGAAATTTACAACATAATCATCATTTTCATATTTCATTCTAAATGTGTCAATGTTCCATTCTGAACGTTAAAATTCCTGTAAAAATTTTCAATATGCAAATGAGCAAAGTGTTCCCATAAATAAAGGTGAGCACATTCATTCAGATTTTTAGTAAAATTATACAAAAATAAAAGTTAATTATGAATTATAAAAAAGTAACCTCGTCATAAATGATTTACTAAATATTATGAAACATTTTGTTAGCTGTTGTTCATAACTTTGATCGCGTGGACCTTCGGTGTTTAGGATTTCCGAGATTTTCTAATAAAAGTTCTTACGTAGTTGGATACTTTTGATTCATAGAAAAATCGTATTACAAACTGTAAATACAGTTCGCCAAAATTTTAGTCAAATTAACTGAAATATACTTTGATAGTGTATTCTTTTCCAAAAAATGTAACTTGTTCATTTATCAACCAAGTGAGTGTAGATTATTACAATAGATTAATAGATCGATGGAAACCACTACCAAATTGATTGAGCCATTTTTGGGATTAGAGCACACAACGCACAGACAAACATATATAGCCAACACATAATATTTAGTCTAAGTATCGATTTAAATGGAAGAGGGAATATTTTTAGGAAAAAATAATTTTTCCGAAAAAAATTTTTGGCATTTTACTTCTTCATCATTAAACGAAAATGTGGGAAACTTGCGGAAAAAGGAAGAAATAAAATAAATACAACAAACGCTCTTCAATAATATACGAATATGTAAATCATGCATAGAAGTTCCTGTCAGATACAAACTGAAAAAAACTCTCTTGAAATAACTACTTTCACATGAGAATTTGAATACATGAAAGAAAAAAGTCCTTCTTAGACAATTACTGTCATATGAACATTGAATTAGACGCAACCGATGAAGTACAAACTGAACGTGAAGAAGTGATATTCGTATAATTCAATCTTCAAATAAAAGTAGTTGTTCCGAATTTTTTTTTTTTCGCTTAATTCAATATTTATATGAACGAACTTGTTTTGAGAGGATTTTCTTTTCCAGTTGGTATCCGAGAAAATATCTGTGCATGATCTACATATCTTCATGAGGAGTATTTATTGTAATTTTTTTTCTTTTTTTCTTCGGAAGTTTCCCACATTTTTTGTTTGGTGATGGAGAACTAAGCCATTTTCCTAAAAAATGTATTGACTGATTTTCTGTTACTTTTCAAAAGTTGTGTGCGAGCGAGCATGAATTCGTATAGTGCCGATTCCTTAGAATTACGAGCCACGTAGTCTTCGTCATGTCTCTTGCAGATTGAGCTTTGAACCGCATATTTTGTGGTTAAAAATAACCAGATTGGATATAACTTACTTCAATGCAAATGTGAACACGAAAAAAAGTTACAGCCCTTGTAAAGTACAACATGAAAATCGATTTTTTCCAATGTTTTATGGCTTTCTCATCTTGAAGCATCTTGTTCATATAAAATCACGAAATCTGTTCATCCCATGAACATTTTAGGGGGGTATTGAATCCCTAAAACCACTATTCTATGCATTAGAATTGAATCCATATTGCGACACCATTGGTTTAATACATATTTTTTGATTTTTTTTACCTTGTTGCACTTTTTCGAAAAACCAGTTTTCATCGAGATGTAGGCTCTTTTTCATTATCCTTAGAAAATTCATTAGATGGCTGTTCGACACATGTTGTTCCTGTAGATACATAACAAACAGTAGCTTCAACAATGACATATTGACAAAGGAATAGTGCAGTAGGTGCAAAGCGTTATGCGGAAAAATATCTCAATCGGATATCACCAAACAGACGATTATTTCTTTTCATTGATCGTCGTTTATGAGAGACCTGTAGTTGGTGGTAATAGTTGTTGTCCACATTTGGATACAAACGATGGGAAGGAGATTTTGGAATTTGTCGAAGAAAACCACACAATACAAGTGTAATAGCTGCTCAATGATGGTTACATGGTGGTTTGGGGTAGATTGAACGAACAACATCTTCACTTAGCAACCGTTCAAGAATTACTAGATCTGTTCTGTTCTGTAAAATCTGTTTTTCCGTTAATCAGCTATCGACTCTATATGAACGACAACTCTCACAAGTTGAGAAACTTGTGCGAGCTAAGGACTAACGAGGTCTTACCTTTTAACGTGTGATTCCTAACACAGATGATGATTACCTTAAAACAATGGGATTTTGCGATTAGCTCTCAACGGAAAACAATCAAAATATCAGTTTCATTAATCAAATGTTATTCACCGATGAAGCTACCTTCAATAGAAATGGCATTATGAATCACCATGAGGCACACATATGGGCCATAAAAAACCCTCACGCAGAAACAGACTCATCACCAAAACACTTTCGAAATCAATGCCTAGGCAGGCATTGTGAATAATAATTCAATAGGACCAGTATATATTCCAAATAATGTAAATGGTGCAAATCACTTACATTTCTTACAGAATGATTTACCAGAATACTTGAAAGAGGTAAATTTAGGAATGCGGCAAAATATATGGTATTTACATGATGAAGCTTCAGCTAATTTCGATAACGAAGTTAGGGAATATCTTTTCGGTCTGTACCCTGGACGTTGGATTGGAAGGGGCCCAGATGCACCTAATTCTTGGCCAGCCAGAAGTCCAGATCTTAACCCTATTGACTTTTGCTCCTGGGGTTTCATTAAAAGGACGTGTATTCTGTTGAAATAATTGGCGAATAACAATTGAGACATCGAATCATTGAAAGTGAAAATCGATTTCATCAGAAGCCTTCCAAATCGGTTTTCCTTTCAAAATGGTGCTGAATGTGTATTCAGGAAAATGGAAGCCATTTTTAAACATTTACTTAAGGAAATACCATACATTTGTACATACTTTTTGTACCTGCAAAACATGAATACTCAGTTATTATAACTTATTTTCTATAACTCAACATTTTTGCCGTATCTCGATAAAAACTGGCTTTTCGAAAAAGTGCTGAGCCACACTTTTTTTTTCAAAAATGATGTATTAAACCAATGGTGTGACAAAACTAATTCAATTGTTACGCATAGAAAAGTTTGGTGGGTTTTATGGGTTCAATACCCTCCTCTGAAATTTGTATGAGCCGAATACATTTCGTAGTTTCATATAAAAAAGATGCTCTTACGATAAAGAAGCTATGCATCCATTTTTATTCCAAAATAATGAAAAATTCATAGAATAATGGAAAAAATCATTTTGTACTTTGAAAGCGCTGTAACTTTATTTTTGTGCACATTTGCATTAAGGTAAGTTATATCCAATCGAGTTATTTCTTACCCCAGTATGTGTCGTTCAATTTATGATCTACCCGTTTGTTACATTCTGTATATTGGATGGGTGACGTTAAACGTGTTCGATTCCTGGGTATACTTCAACTGAACCAGCGAGTTAACCAAATAATATCACTAAAAAATTGGGGACAAACCTGAGAAGTTCTGTTTGGATCTGACCTTGACCAGGTTTTATTATCAAAGTGGACGAATCCACAACGGGGGTCATTCGAGAATGCATCAAATACTTGGTGAAAGATGATGAAAGATAACCAAAGGGTGATGACAAGTAACTCACATAGCCAGAGAAGCGGCATCTACACTTCTACCAATTTTGTGTGACAGATTTTGAAACTATTTGTAGTGTGAAGTTCCAAGTAAAATGAATCAGACGCACGAGTATACAGGTTAGTCCATCAAAATAGTCTAGCAATATCCTGAGACCCGTATATTTTAGTTTTCAGGGGACCATATGCTATGAAAGAACATTATACAATTGATTTTCCAATATTTACTGAACCTCTTATTCATGAGAAAAACAGTGTTTTTGAAATAACAAATATTATCCGACTTCATCTTCAGTGAAATGGCTGATGTGGAGGGATTGTTATTTTTGTAGTTTTTCCTTTCGATTGAATAAAACATGGTTCATTCTATCGTGAAAACGGTGGAAATAACTGAATTTGTATTCTTTAACAAAATCAGTGTCGGGAGCTTCAGCAACTTGGTTCAATGACGAACATGCATTATCGTTCTCCAACAGTTATACTGGAACTCGTAGTTCCCCCCGTGCCAAATTTCAACCCCATATATTGCAAATATGAGATTTTCACTTGAAAGTTTACAAAACCGCGATACGTGTTTCGTTATACAATAACATCTTCAGGCGTCTGTAGAATTTTTCAAAAGTTGAGAAAGAACCGTATTTTTGAATATTCTTCTTTGGCACGGGGGATTCTCTCTGTCTACATACTATCATAAAAAGGGTTTATGCATCAGCGAGTTGAGAAAAAGATTGATCATAAAAGACTGTGAAATTTTGTGAAAGTTTGTTCAAAGAATATGAAGTATGTACTATTTATTTGAATATCCTTTTTTCTCACGTCGCTAATGCATGACCCCGTTTTTATATGATAGTATGCAGGTGGAGAATCCTATGCGGCGGATTTCAGACCCTAATACTGCAGAACTTTTTGAAAGTTCAAAAAAGCAAAATTCTTGAAAATTCATACCCCTGTTGTTTTCCAATATTTTGTGACATGAAACCACTCATTTTTTTGTTATTTTCTTCATTTTCGAGAAAAATATAGCATATGAAAAAAATAGCATCTTGGGAAATTTTCACCATTTATAAGGAAAATTGAAAGAAATGGAAGTTAACTTTGAAATAACGAAGATGGAGGGTTCAAATTTACAATTATTTATTAGTTTTCACAAATTCTACATCATTTCAGCTGGATGGATCAACAAATATTCCTTTTTTTTTCAAGCTCCTTAAGTGCGCCGCTGTTGAAAATGATATAAGAACACATTCCTGCTGCTGTTTTCTGTAATTAATTATCTTAATTCCTTCCATCAGTAACATTATAACCCAGAGCAATATTATCACATTGGCTAATATCTCCATTGAATGACGATCACTGTTTTCTCTTTGTGAGTTTATTTCTTTAGATCCTATTTTGTCCGATATGCTTTGCCTTTTATAATTGTCTGCATTCACTGCTCTATAATTTCACGATTAACTTGAGTTCATCATACCTTTACAATTCCAGCGTTGGTTTGTTGTAATCTTCTCATATGTTAAATATTTTTTTTTGGAAATGTTTATCTTTGGAATATTAATTGAAATGCATTTTTCATTTCTTGCATGTTATATTATCTTCATTGTGGTTGTTCTCAGTCTTATGAAGTTTACGAAAAATTGGAATTTTGTTGTCCTACTACCTATTTGGGCATCTGCTCTATTCAATAATAGTAATAGATCAAGTCATCTTTAGTTTTACTTTCAAGCTGATTTTTTTCGTCAATTCTTGCATCTTTTTTTTATCATTTTCGTGAGATGCGTATTTCATTCCACGTATTATTGTACACAGGCTACTTCCCTATATCTAATGATTCTTTGCAAGCTAACTTTAGTTGAGTTCAACTACTCCACTATAAACTACTATAGTAGTTTTGCAATAACAATAATTTGTTTTTTGATTCCGATCCTGTATTAACTTATATTCTTTATCTCACTAGTACTCTTGACCTTTCCGGTCAGAGTTTAGATTTGATTGTTCTATATTAAATTGGCTAGATGTTATATATAACTACTTTGGAGTATTGGTACGTACCCTCAAATTTCAATAAATCCACCCATCTCGCATTCTTCGAATATAATATTTTCGAATTTTATTATTTTTTGGTTGCTAAGATTAACGATGCCAGTACTACAACAGCATTAATTGAAAAATATATTGAAGGCAGAATTTAAAACTATTTTAAGGTTCATTGGTGAGGTATGCAACTTTTTATGCAAATGGGGTAGCATTATCAAGGTTAATTTCTAAATTTAAGGGGCGTAAATTTATGAATAAAATTACGTGCGTGTATATATTACAATGATCATGTGAAATGTTTTGAATGATCAAAACAACCATTGTTCCCGAACATTAGAACTCCAACACTACTCTCAACGCGCGTTTTACTAACCAATTTGGCGTCTTTAGGAGATGGAGTTCACTAATAGGAATATTTCCTCTTTCAGACACACATCAGTGATTTCGGGTGGGAAAAAAAAGATTATAGAATGCTTGTAAGAGAAAGGTGTTTTCTATCTAAACGCCTACGAAAGCATTACGGTTGTGATTTTCTACAAATCAGATCACTATGAGGAAATTGATAATTTAATTGAAAACAGACCCCACAATAAGGAACCCATTGCCTGACCTGGTTTCAGAAATGAATAACACTTCCAAGAAGTGTGATGTCACGTCACCAACTTTGAACAGGAGTTTATAGGTTTTTAATCCTACAGTTCCTGAAATGTACGATTTACTAATAATTCACAAATATGGCAAGTAATTGCGACTAATGACCTCCATTATAATTTTCCAAATTATAAAATTACTAAATCGCCAACCAAACAGTTTGAAACTCTCCTAATCTTACAACTGAGTTTGAGTTTCGTTAACTCGCATGTTGTTTCCAAATGTTTCATTCACCCAAAACTATTGAATACTTCAGGAATCGTCTGAGTATCAATATTCTCAGTGGGAAAGTAATCGATGACTACATAAACTAACAACAATCTGTAAGAAATAGACATGTTTACAGTTCAACAACCGTTTCTACGAATGCAAGGCAATGGAAACCCAATTATCCCCTTTGTAGCCAATCTGTTCATGAACAGATCTAAATTAAAAGCAAAAGAGGAAGTGAATACTCATCACGAACTTGATCCGATATAGTTTTCCTTTCGGTCCATTACGATTACCTCGAAGTCAGTTGGCGTCCTGGCGCTCATCCCCTGGAAATTTGACAAACTTCTTGTCTAGAATTTCTCATTAGTATCATATAATCTGGTATTATCACACGTAGTTGCTACTTCCAATGGTAAAAGAGGGAACGAAAAAAATATACAAACATTTGCAGGAACCATACCATTTCTTCTAGAGTTGTTACTGAAACCTTCGTCTTTTTGGTGCGCAATCATAGGAGTATATCAAAGAGATATGCGAAAGAATACTAGAGCAACATCCGTTTCATTTCACCGCATTTAAATTGAAATTCATCTAGAAAATGCGACTTCTTTTTTGGGAACCATTTCTGGTTCCTAAGGAAGATGGAAGGAAGATGGAAGTATATCATACCCAAGTTCCAAAAAATCATCGTTAATTTATTCTAGGATGAAAGAAAAAAGTCAGTCAGTTTTGCAATACATTTTTCTATCCATAGCATTACTTTAAATTCACCAAAAAAACTTTAATTTCAAGTTGAAAAGAATATTTTTGAAAGAGATTAGTTTTTGAAAAAAAATTGTCTTTCTACTTCTTCATCAATAAATTTTTTGTTGACAACACCATGAAAATATGAATTTTTTCAGAAAAATAAGAAAAAACTGAAATTGGAGAACTAATTAGCAATGAAAATATAAATAAGAGGATCACGATGAAATTGACCGATACTTGATGAAAAAAAAAAGATTTGAGTAACACTTTGTTGGGATATTTTCACTTGAAAGTTAACAAAACCGCAGCACTTGTTTCATTATATAATAACTTCCTCAGATGTGTTCAGTTCTGAATAAGCCTGAATAAGCTATTGCAACAAACGAAAGGTTTGTTGCTACAAGTTTCATTCGGCCATGGCCTGCCAGCCTGAATTTTGTTTCCTCTAAATGCCTGAAGTGTTTGAATACATAAATAGAAGAGTTCAATCCTACTTTCAAATATAAATATTGAACTATACCTCTCTTTTTCAACACAACATTCTTGGTATTTTTGTGTACCTGTCCTAAAGTTGTATTGAATTTGATTTGAAAGGGTTATATTTTTAGGAGTGATTAATTTTTGGGAAAGAAAGTTTTTGGCTTTCTACTACTCCATCTGATACAAAAAAATGGATGAGAGAATCTTCCAAAGAAAGGAAGGAAGTAATCAATTTGAAAATAAGTAACTCTATACATGGATGTGTAGATCATGCAAAGAAGTAACTTTCAGACACAAACTGAAAGAAAGTCCTCCTGAAACAGCTACTTTCATATAAACATTGAATTACACGAAAGAAAAAAAATTCTTTCGAAACAAATATTTTTATATGAACACTGAATTATACAGAAGATACTTTTCTCTACTCAGTTTGTGTTTCAAACATTCGTTATGGAATAAAAATCAAATATCATTCACATGAGTTCTACTTTGAATGAATGGTAATAAATTGCACTCACATGGAACACTGTCACCCTCACTGGTATACACCGATGTTTCCCTTAAGACACTTGCCCCAAGGCTCTTCAGTACCAAATTGGATAACATTATAGAAAATACACACACTTCATTCATGAATTACGATTTTGAATGTCACGGAATAAGCTTGATCTGCTTATGTCATCGATGACATCGTAATGTTTTTGGATAACGCCAGCGCGCTTTCCATAATAATAGGATTGATCAGATAACTAGAAACGGCCTGACTAGTGAACACTAGAAAGAAATATAGCAGAATTATATGGAGGCCAGGTCATACTAGTATGAAAAACCTCATCGACAAATTTAGAAATAAAAACCTGAAAAAAAAATGTCTTTGGTTTTTGGAAATTAGTCACTTCTTCGTGTAATGGAGAAATGGAAAGTTAAAAAAAGTTTATTTGAACCAGAAAGTTGTTGGAAACTCTATACTCAGAGAAAGTCCAAGACTCGTGAATATAAAAGACAACTACAACTCCTCGAATTCAGCAGAATAAATCGCACAAAATCCAGAAAGAAGTAGAAACAAGTATTCTATGGCTGAATGCGCCGTACGAAAGCAAAGGCCAAGAAAACCTAGAGAGAAAAGTACTCTTCTCCTCTCTTCACATCGCGATATGGCCAGTTTTGATATTCTATGTCATAATAAATAAGTACTTGGGGAAGAAGGGTTTTGGCTTTCTACTTCTCCATCTTTCCACAGAAAAATCTTCTGGAAATCTTCCAAATAAAGGAAAGAACCAATCAATTGAAAAAAATATAAACTCTATACAATCATATATAGATCATGTTATATGTATGTGTTTACAAATATTTTCTTGATCAGAGTTGAAACTGAGGTCAAGATCCATAGGTCAGAATCCTCAGAAAATAATAAGAGTGAAAAAAATTAATGAGCAGGGAAGTAATAATCATTTCAAGTGAGGTATAATTCATTTAAAATACCGAAGTGATTATGTTGTATATACAATGATTAACCGTGTTGAAAAATTTCTTTTATCATGTGGTATATGATCACCTCACAAAATTTCTTTGCTTGGACATTTTAGGAAACCGATATAGGTATATACGAGTATACCCTTGAAATGAGGATGAAGGCTATATTGTCATGTTATTCATTCACAAACTGAAATGAAGAAATTTGCAGCCCTAATAATAATATTTATTAAAATATACACGACATTTCTAAAATAGTATTCGAGAATATGGAGACTGAGGAAAAGTATGGTTATGGAGCTATTTCTGATTAATCTGTCTGATGTCTTTCTCAAATTAGCAATGACTTATCTAACACTTTTTAATGATTTTTTTTATAATTCCAAATCAAATTATCAACCAATCTTCACATTCCTTCGATTGCTTCAAAAGGGACATCTTGTACGCTGAGTAGCAGGTATTGGAGTTGAGAAATGGAAAGTAACTATTGAAAAATACTGAAAACAAGGTTCTAAGATCAGACGTTTGTGTTACATAACGATTGGTCAGAAATCTCCATTATAAAGAAATTACATTTGTGAAAATAATATACCACAAGCTAAACTGCTTGAAACGAATATCTTGGTGTTTCATAGTTTCAGAAACTAAAATATTATCAAAATTCATCAAATGAATTATTTGAAATGTGAAAGTAATGTCATCATAATTTATAAAGAAATTCTACAGTTTTCCACAAATTTTGATTCTCTCAATTGATATCTTTATGGTCGTTTTTCAAACAATATACAGTGTGTAACAAAAAGGGAGGTCATAAACTGAACCACATGTTTCGGGATCAAGAATAACTGGATTGGATATTACTTACCTCAATGCAAATGTGCACATAAAAAAGTTATAGCCCTTGAAAAGTACAAACTGAAAATCGATTGTTTTCTCGTATTTCATGAACTGTTTAACCTGTTGTAATTAAATTGAATCCATGGCTTTCTCATCGTAAATACATCTTCTTCATATAAAACCACGAAATCTGTTCAGCCAATAAAACATTTTGGAAGGTATTGAACTCCTAAAACCTCCCAAACTTTTCTTGGAATGATTCAATATTGTGATACCATTGGTTTAATATATATTTTTTTATTCTTTTTTCCTTCGTTGCACTTTTTCGAAAGGTCAGTTTTTATCGAGATGCAGATTCTTTTTCATTATCCTTTAAAAATTCATAAGTTGGCTGTTCGTCACTGTAGTTATTATAGATAAATAACAAATGGTTGCTTCAACCATTACATACTGTCAATTAAAGCTATCGATTATTACGCATTTTAAGTGTTGAGAAAAATTAAAATTTCTGTTACAATGGTTTATACGAGTAAGTTCACAGAAATGACAAATATGCATTTAATTCTGGGTTGAGTTTGGTAATCACTAGTGAATGCCAAAGGAATAGTGCAGCAGCTGCAAGGCATTATGCGAAAATATATCACAATCGGAATACACCAAACAGACGATTATTTATTTCCATTGATCGTCGTTTAAAAGAGACCGGTAGTTTGCGACCGCAAGTTGCTGGTAGTTCATTTTAGGAAATACCACACATCGGTACATATTTTTGTACCTGCAAATAACATGAATACTCAGTTATGAATACTTACATTTTGTTACTCAAAATTTTTGCCGTATCTTGATAAAAAAGTGCAACGAGATTAAAAAAAATTCAATGATGTATCAAACCAATAGTGTCACAAATGACAAAATGTAATAATTGTTGAAACAACTGTTTCTTATTCATCTGTAGAAACTACAAGTGTAGAACAGCCAGCTAAAGCATTTTAAAGGAAATTGAAAAAGAGCCCGCATCTCGATAAAAACTGGCAAAACATAGAAAAGTTTGGAGAGTTTTGGGGTTTCAATACCCCTATTGAAAACACTTTCCCAACACCAGAACAAAAAATTACGGTCTCTCGACGCACATTTCGCTAACCAAGTTAACGTCCTATTGGAATATTGGAAGAAAATGATTTTTATTCTGTACTTTCCAAGGGCCCTGTAACTTTTTTGTTGCACATTCGCATAAAGGTGGGTTATATCCAATGGAATTATTTTTGACCCCAGAATATATGGTTCAATTCATGACCCACCTTTTTGTTACACCCTGTATATTACGTACTTCCTTTCCGACCGCGACAGAGGACAGTTGTGCCGATAACGACCGCCCTCAAAAATGGCACGTTATTGTTGTGATCGGAATGGAGTTCAAAAGGGCGGTATAGTTGAAATAAGTGTCACGATCTTATAAATATTGAAGACAAATTGAGAGGACTGGCGGACTCCTACGCCAGTAACCAGGCTGGATGTCGACGAGGTCGTCAGTTAATTTAACACTTGTAAAGTGAGGTGTATGTGAAAGAAAAAACGAAAAGGTGTCCCGAAGAGGACGCTAACTTTATATAATTTATTATTTGTTATTTCTAACAAATAAGTGTGAAGCAAGGCGGCTGCGCCCCCTATTAATTTATACAATCGAACCTTCCAATCATGGAATGAATAGGTAATAATCTGAGAATAATTTAACATCTTGTCGCACCGTTTATTAAGAAATGGATAGGGTAAAATCCTGAGAAGAGAATATTTTAAAATATGCCTGACCACTTACTCATGGAATAGAAAGGATAGTTCAAGTAAAACCAAATCAATTTTGAACTGGTTCGAAAGGCTAGTTAGAAATTGAGTATGTGACAATTATTTAGACTGGTACGGCTGGGTAGACAGAGGGAATGTGCGAAATTCAACGTAAACGTTATTCAACCGCAGTTTATTCCAGAAATCGAGAATATTACAAGTGCTTGTAAGAGAATTATCCCTCAGAAACATTCCATAATATAAGAAATGAATTTGTAAACAGATTTTTCCATTGTCAGAAAGAGAATGGTGACCATTTTAAAAATTCACTAGGATACAATGGAATGAGTTTTAAGTAATGTTATTGAAATTGGGATAGTCATCTTTCATTTGCAGTTTCCAAAGAAGAATATAAAACTGGTTCGAAACGGCTTATATACGATTTTCAAAAATGAACCATCATTGGATAGAAAATTAAGGAACCTATCAAAAAAGGTATCTCAAAACCCCCTTTCTATTCGAAAAATTGTTTATAGCGTTCTCTGTGCGGCAAGTGGCTACACACTATTTCTTTTATTCTTTCTCATAAACGGCTATTCTCATAAACGGCTCAATTGATTTGGGTGCGGTGTTTACTAATGTATTGGAGTAAGCTTCACTCAACATTCACTTTTTATTTCAATGGATTCAGTTATGTCAATTTAAAGAAGCACCTCAAATATTTGGTGGAATAAAATATGATATGAAAATTCTGTAAAGTTGATTTGGTTGGTTGACTATACTTATAGTTTGAAACGATATTTTATATTTGTATATTTTCCACCGAAAAAAGTTACAGTGGAATTTAAAAGTGTAAGGTTGTTAATTCGCAAATAAAACAAAATATTTGACCTGAAAGAGGAGTTTACGGATAATATGGGTGGAAAAACATCTTGATAACAAAAATTAGCAAAATATCAATAATATGGATGTCAATAATATATTGATACTTCACTTAATAGTTTGTTTTCTTTACAATTCGGCTTTTTTATTTTTTGTATTGCATGTTTATTGTTTATTTCTTCTCGCATACTCCGTTATGATGTACGTTTTCTTACTCAGACTTGAATTGTGAGGACAGTTGAGCAAAGCAATGCAGTCGTGGTTTAGCGTAACACCATTGATGAGACCTACAGTGCTGTTTGGTGTTGGATTACTAATGCTTTATTTTTGAGCTTTGATGTCAACTTGTGTCTTTGAAGTGGAAGCTGCAGAGAAAGACTGAACGAATTTCGGCAGTCGATATCGAAGCTTGGCTTCAGGGATCCTCGTTTATCTTTGATGTTGGTAGACTGAATCTTCTGGTGGATCCTGTAAATGTCGTCTTTATTCATTATGAATGTGAGATACTTATACTCACAGTTTGAAATCAGACAACTGATTTGCTGTAAAATCTTTGTGAGAAGATTTGTTTTTCATAAAATATAATTGTATATTTTCTTGGGATTGTGTTTCTTCTATAAGACCTTTTTCAGTTTTCGCCGTAGACATAGTGACTCTCCGCGACCTTATATGTATAAAAGTTTACAGTGTGGACAGTTTGATGAGAAAAAAATAGTGTGGCAATACTTGTTGCTGAGAGGGGGCCCTTTCATCTTTGATTTTTGAAATAGAAAGGATATATGTTTACTGGGTCAGTAAAATTTTCGTCATTCAATCCTATAAAAATGTATGTTGACATTAAAATTTGTTCAGCTACTTACTTACTTCTTAGTTAACTAAATGTTCAATCTGAATGCCACCCGGGTTGAATGAACTCTATTCGACCTATTTTTTTCAGATGAAGCTCGTTGCCTGAGAACTATTCGTTTTCCTTCAGCCTGTCTACCTTTCCAAATGCCAAATGACATTCATAGTGTGGACGTCAATACCGCAGAATTATGGTTCCACAAGGAAAGTGATTTCCTAGATGAGCATAACCAAACGTTCATCATTTCGGAAGTAGCTCATTGGGATACAAATAGAAGCTTTCAAAAGACCACACCTATTGCTATTCAGGAAACAAGCTTGAATGGTAGGTGAGTTCTGGAAATGTATCAACAATTAACTGTTTTCAGCAGTTCATATATTCATTCAATTTTGCATTTTCGGAATGACAACTTTCTTACTTTGAATTGTATATTTGTATATTTTCCACCGAAAAAAGTTACAGTTGAGCATAATGATTCAACTATTCATTGAAACTTAGATGAAACATTTAAATAAACAAAAATATTTTTTTATTTTATAGAGGGGTGGTTGAAAGTGGATGTCTCTTATGTGGTCAAGAATTGGTTGGAGTACAAAAATTCACCAATCCATGCAATCAGTGTTGTCTGTAAAACATGTGGAATGGATAAATATCAAAGTCCGATCTCATTTAGGAATGATTTGAAACCATTTTTGGTTATTTACACTCATACTCAACAGAGGAGGTCGTACCTTCACAGAAGACAGAGAAGGTCTTCGAACTGTGAACCTGGAATCAAAGAATGTTGTAGGGAAAGTTTATATATATCTTTCGCTGAAATTGGTTGGGATGACTGGATAATACAACCCGAAGGTTACAATGCACACTTCTGTAGAGGTTCATGTTTAACAGCGTCTGCCATGACACTTAGTGCATCTCAGCATAACAGCATATTACAGGTAACTTAATTTTTTTTCACTCATCGAATATTTGCAAACCATTACAATATATATGATCTTTCATGAAGGTAATGAATAATATTCATCCAGTATAGAAAAAAACTTAAAATATAGAAACAATGAATTATAAAAGGTAAAACTGGAAAACTGAAACGTTTGGCGGGATGATTGGGAAAAGTGCTTGTTCTGGATATTGAATTATTTTTGTTTAATATACCAAAAGATTTGTATTGAAAGGTTTTTGGTGGTGAAAACTTCATTCGGAGGATTGAGTTTATTCACATAGTGATGTGAAATAATTATAATTTATTACAAGACATGTTTCGTTATTCGCCAACTTATATTCTCAACTACCTCAACTGCTTTTTCAACACAGTGGTATTTTCATTGAATACCCAAGATACTCCTATAATAGTAAAGTTTCTAGTTTTGATATAAAAAGAAGTTGCAATTCATCAGAGGACATATTTTTTGTCAAATAGTGTTTTATTGGGCTTGAACTTTGATATGTTCATTGCATTTGTTGAATGTTCCAGTTGAACCATAAATCTCTGGATAACTCTTAAGATATTGGTATTTTTCTACTCAAATATTTTTCGATTCTCAAATATTTCTTTTCATCTCCATTGCATTGAAAAAAAAATACTTCTTTCACCTTAGCGAACATCAGATTATTTTCAGATCTATTTTGGAAAACCTTCTCTTGTGTTTGAGTTATGGTATTTGATTGAGACATCTAGTATGATATTCAGTATGACTGAAATTGTATATGTGCGTGGTTTTATGAGTTTATTCGAAATGGAAACAATCACAATTTGAGATAACATTGCATATAAGTTTTTTTGAAGAAAATCATCTGTCTTTTGAAACCAAACTTTCCCAGTTTCGGCTTATAATGGAACATACTCACCTTCACCTTCAACAATCTGAAAAAATCAAAAATTGTAATAGAGAACTTTATACAGGTGTATACAGTTTGTCCCGAAAAGTTACCGTCAACTGGAGCAAATGGGATCACATGGGGGGAAGGGAATCAAAGTAATATTTTTCGTCTCAAAATATGCCTACCACTGTGCCTTGCACTTTCGCGTCTGCGAACTAGACTACCTGGAGAGAAGAGGGGTATTGAGTGGTTGGGTAGTGTGAATTGCGTAAAATGAGTATTGTGTATGTTGCTACGCGGGTCTAAGAGGATCAATTATTTACGAGGTGAATTCATCAATTTTGAATCAATATTTTATACATCATTTGCTTTTATTGTAATCTTAATTTCAGTGCCAAATCCTGAATTTGTTGAATTTAAAAGCTATAAGATCCGAGTAATGTCTATGAGGAGAACATTCAAAAATTTTTGTGTCTTACACAACCCTCACTAAAATAATAATAATAATAATGTTTATTCAGATTTAAATCACAAAAAGAAATAACTAAAGTAATAAATACAGTTGAATAAACATTGTAGAAACAACAGAAGCATCAGATGTTGCTTGTATGTGGTGAAACGAAGATCCAGATGAAAAAAAAATGAATATATGATAAATATCAGAGTATGAGAATGAATTATATATAAAGGGGATTTGCATATGAAAATAAACTACTTAATATATGAAATTAAAAACATATTAGATAATATAAAATCACAAATTCAAGTATAAATATAAAAAGTTGTCAGTTTTGACATATAATATTATTTGTTTATAAAATCATACAAACATAATACTAAATTGACAGTTAGATTCTACGGAAGGCATTCAGAGAGCTACGGCGCGGCGGCCATAACGCATTGGCCGATGAAAAAGAGAAGAAATTAGTTTTGTTACTTTGTGCAGAGTGGGGATTATATTTTCGAAGTGAAGATGTTCTATATATGATACAGCAATATTGTAACCGGTTAGGTAATTGTAACCAGGCATCGGTATTCAACTGTTAACCTAGCTGACAATGCCGATACGCGCTTCCGTAGGTAACTTTTGCTACAACTGAGATTTTTTTCTGAACTATAAACCAGCCTTATAAACATACCAACATCAAGTATAATAAATTATGATGAAACAAATTAATTTCACAGATTATCTCGGGTCTGTAAAAGTTGTTGTTAAACGTGGAGTTAAGCATTCCCGCAGTATATTAGATACTTATAAAAGTCAGTAAAAGCACCAGTGTCATGTTCTCTGTTGCTACAGACGGCACTTCACTATCGCCATATGTTGTTCATGAAGCTCAGCATATCTATTCTGGATGAACTGAAGGAGGATACGCGTTCAGCCTTTTCCCAAAAAGGGCAAGAAAACTCTTCCAAATAACTATAGACCAGTCGCTTTGCAATCAGTGATATTAAAAACCATGGAAAAAGCCGTAAACCACTACATCCTCAAATATTTGGAAGGCTTCAACATCTTGAGTGATCATCAATATGGCTTTCGGAAACAAAGATCAACAGGCGACTTTCTATCGTATGTCACCCATATTTGGAATAATGAAATCGATAAACATAGAGAGTCAAAACCAAGAGACCAACATATTGCTTTGCTGACAGCAGCACACTTGTCTCGTCATTACATTTGGATTCCAGGACATCGGCTGCGGATACACATCTTCACGGGCAGCAGGGGGTTAAATATCTCAATGAGGATCTAGAAGTAATTTCCAATTGGGCTGAAAGTAACCAGGTTCAATCCACTGCCACAAAAACCAAGGCATCGGTTTTCTCCAAAAAGATGAATGTCTCCGAACCGGATATAATGTCAGGACAGACGATTCCGCTTTTTGCTTCGTTAAGTTTGTTGGGGGTTAAAATGGACACCAATATGTCTTAGCACAATCACGTCGCTAGAATTGTAAAGGCTGCTTCTGAAAAGCTTGGAACACTGTTCCGAACCAGAAAACTGTATACACCTCGGCAACTTTTGATGCTGTGTAAAGCTCAGATCAGACCTTCTTTAGAGTATTCTCATGTATGGAGCTCCGTCCCCAAACATACCCTGAAGCTGCCGTATTGCGAATTGCATCCAGACAAGAGCCATCTGCCTGATTGGAGACACGAACAACACTTGCAACCTTAATAGTCGGGAATTTCGAAGAAAGGTTGGAGATTTGTCTCTATTCTATAGATACTTTTACAGGAAGTATTCAAGTGACTTGGCACATTTGATTCCACCAAGAACGGTGCATATCAGAAATACGCGACGGACTGTGGTTGCTCATCGTTTTGAAATTCAACTCAGTACACTTCTAACTTCACTGTTCAAGAACTCTTTCATTTGAAGAACGGCGTTTATGTGGAATAAAATTCCTGAGAACGTTTTTCCAAATGTATTTAATCTCCAGCGATTCAAATCCAATGTGAATCACTACTTTCGCACAGGCACTCCTCTAAGAGCGCCTTAAGGATAAGGATTTTCCTGTAGTGCTTGTGTTTTGTCCTTAAAAAAACACGTTATAACAGGACTAAAAATGGTTGGTTTGACGGTGACACATTTGAAGAGTGGTTTTCAACTGTAGCTTCGACTCGTTTAAGAAAACTTGAAGGCTTCAAAGAATGATAGGCAACAATTCAAGCAGCCACGTAACAGTTAACGTCGTGAAAGAGTGTGAAAAATATAATAATAATTTATTCTGCTGGCCCTGAACTCCACGTATATGTTGAAACCTCTTGATGTTGCCTATTTCACACTTTTCAAGGCAACATGTTGACAGGGGCTACAAAAACGGAAACTGAAGAATAGAGGCGTTCTTCCGAAAACTTCCGAAACTTTCAAACGAGCAAAGTCCAAGGTAACAGTAAAACGGAATTCAAAGCCGCCAGGATTTTTCCTTTGGTACCCAGATTGAACATCTTCCTCCAAATGAAGAGAATACTAACAATGAGGAAAGATAAAAGAGAACCTGGTGTGAAATTGTTATCCATTATTTGTCTCAATTCAGAACCGAAACCTGCCCAGCTCGTAAAAGAGGAAAAAACTAGGCGTGTCTCCTGTAAACAATGTTTCAGTTGAGAATTCATTACCATCTCTTACAGATAATGATGCAGAGGAGTACGATACCATCTCTTACAGATGATGCCGCAGAGGTGGACGACATGAAGCGAAGAAGAAAATGAGAATAAAGGAAATGAAGATGAATGAAACATCATATGTGACAATAAAACTGAAGGAGAAGTCAAATATGCAGTTGAAGAATTTGTTGTAACTAAATTGGAGACAAATAGAAGACTAAGATATTTCGTTGCTGAAATTTCAAAACTTAATGATGATTAACTAACTGTTCAAATCTTACGAAAAAAAGGGAACAGTTTTGAATTCTGAGGGTTGTCGTTCGTAGGGGTGCGACAGCTGGTTAATGGAAAAACATATTTTTTAAACAGATTTTACCAACTCGATTGTTGATGATATTGCAGATCTTTTAAAAACTAAAACTCAAAAAAAATATCTGCAATGAAGCTTGTAGAGGCTGCTTTATTTTTCATAACCTAAACTGTGGTCAATTATAATAATGACTGCAAAGTTTGTAGTTTGTATGTAACTGCAAGAGTTACTGATATTAGCTTGTTGTAATTCTGTCACTTTATCCAAGACACACTATTTCGTTTTAATTGAAAGGGACATATTTTTAGGAGAAATAGTTTTTGGAAAAAAGTGTGTCTGCTTTCTACTTGTTTATCTCCATACAATAGATATGATAAAATTCCCGTGAAAGAAAGAAAGTAATAACAGTTCGAAGAAAGAACCCAACCGGCTCAAACTTTATGGTGGAAAACCAATAATTTACTTACTTCAGGATGGAACAACGCCGTTCACAAGAAGTAAATCAGTGAGGAAGTCTCTCAGCAGCAAGTATCAGCAGAAACTCCGGCAGATCTGGTAATCTGAACTGTCGGGGAAGAACAAAGTCGCTTTTACAAATATGCTTGCTACTCCAATCGTACTCCGCTCCTTTGGAGTTTTGAAGTAGACCCGGAAGAAGCTGTATAAACTCGACGTGAAGACCGGCAAAATGATCCCAAATCATCCGTTCTTTGGTTACAGTTCTCCCGACAACAGGGAGGCCATAGACTTTTGAGTTTGGAATGTCTACCTAACAAAATGATACTGAATGAAGCCTGTGAAGTCGGTAGGGGTTTGAATCCATTTCTCTGCATGGTCCGCGACCATGAAGAAGTAAGAATCAGAGTTTTGTTTCAAGGCAACTGTCCAAGCTGCTGATGAACTTGGTTTAGTATTCGACACTGGATGAGGTGAATACAACTCTGTCACCATGTTGAAATCAGTTCATCAAAAGGCCCACATTGAAGCCATGGAGATCTCTTTACTCCTGCAGCTACACACGAATAAGTCGAATCATACAACTAAATTTGAAGCACCTGACTTTCCTCAGGTTGAGAGGGTTGAAATCGTAAATTGAGAGGTCCATCATGGTCTGCCAGGTTGGTGTCTTGAACACCTTAGTCTACCGTAGTCGCGTAATGGACGAAGAGGTTCCTGACACCAGATGCAGGCCCTGTAGCAAGGCACATTTTTCACCGGCATGTCCAGCATATGCAGTTTCAACCTATATCGATTGACAGACATAACGCGGCCTTAGGAGCATTGATGGGACAATGATTTGCTTAATTCTACAGAGCTATTGAAATCATTGTGAGGAATAAGAAGTTCCAAATTTATTGGAACTATTTATTCCCCACTCTTGAGCTGATAGCATGATGTGGTCCTCCTATACCATCAAAGGAAGACGATATGACGATATTTGTCGCACAGTTTTCAGCTCTGAAGGGAAGGAAAAAGACTTTAGACTCTATCTAGACCACGTTGTTCAAATGGTTGTTCTTAGTATTAGGGTACCTGGTAGAATGATGCCTTCTCTACTTTCGAATCTCAAAATAATACCTACTGGAAGAAAATTTCGACGGATAAAGTACCCTGAGAAAACTCTATGAATTGCGTTGTCATCATTGTCATTTGCGTTGTGATTGCGTTGCGATCATTGTCAAACCCAATGATCGTTGAACTCATGATAAGGGAAGTGGTCGTCAGTATCTACCATGTCCTCTGAATATGTTAGGGCTTCGAAAATAGGTCGTGATCGGAACAACCTCTCAGTTTAAAAATTATATTACATTCATTATTCACCAAAATACGAAATAGTTTCGTACTAATGACAAAAATAGCTGAAAGAGGTAAATAATTGGAGAACTGTTAGGCTCTACAGCCAATTTTTCCACAGTCTTCCTGAAAAGTTACTTTTTTTCCATATTATGGTCCATGAGATCTTTGCCTTTTTTGTGAAATTACATCATAACTGAATAAAATTGAACTTTTGGTATTCTTTACAGAAAGTTATGTACGGGCAAAACAGGTACCATGATACTCGTCCAGAGCTAACTCCATGCTGTGCAGCGACCCAATTTAGACCGTTACAACTTGTATATATGCACAGTAATAAGACGCTGACAACAAAACTTCTATCCAACATGATAGTGGAAACTTGTGGTTGCATGTGACCGACGCAGATAACAAGACAGTGATAGTTCATGACAGTATTCTGACTCTAGTGGCATTGAACGTTTTCCAGTGAGGATTGGAATGGACACTAGCTAAACACAAATTCAATTTTTATTTTTCGTTAATAGTACCCGAGCAGATAACAAGTATTTCATTGATATTATGATGAGAAATAATTCGTGAAAGCTACACCAGATTGAAGCGGCTAACGAAGACAGTAGGCTGGATATTTGAACTTGGACGAAAATGGTATAAAGTCATATTGAGATAATTTGAGAACTGATATATCTCTACAGAATGAGAAAACAATTTCAGATTTTAGCGATGCCTTTTTCATTTCTAGAAATAATCTGATTTCCTCTGAACTTACCTTACAAAAATGTCTCACTAATTGTAATAAACAAATTATCTAAAAAAGTTTTCAGAAGTAAAAAATACTAAATTTCAATGACACACGATTCCATTACAAAAATCTTTTTGACCTCTTTACTGAAAACACCTAAATATTAGCTTTTATTGGCATCTGATGAATAAATGACATATATCATATATTTACGCACGTCATAAACGAGGATATTCGAGTCATTGGTGATTGGGATAATTTCCACTGCAGTATTCAAATATCGTAAATTTTATTTGTTGGTTGCCTCTATCAAAAACCATCATTTGTGCAGTAACCAGTTGGGTAGAACAAGATAAATACTTTCAATATTATGAAGAATGAGAAATAAAACTTTCTATGTTTTTTACCACCTTTATTTATAACTAACGTTATTGAAAATTTTGAAAAACTCAACATTCAACATGAATTCTGGTCCTGGAAGATTTTTTGTATACAACTGTCAGTCGTTGGCGTCGTTCTTGTTGCGTACATCTAGGTTGCATAAAACAGTACCAATATAAGGGTGTAGACCTGCCCAAATTCAAAGATTATAAATTGCGTACACTTCAGATGGACTGCGGATATTTTTCAAAAGTATTTTCTCTCATATTTTTTACAGATTTGAAACTGTCAATTTTTTAACATTTTATTATTAAAAACTAACCAAACCTAATACCCTTACCTAGCTCACGAAGTTGAAGAGTACTACAGTGGGCTAATTTACTTATGTAATCCAGCTTGGTTAAGTACAGATTACTTCTACTGTGATGATTCCAATTTATGTACGAAATCTAGAAGTACACAATTAAGGAAACACCTCGATGACAGAGGGTAGGGAAATTGTTTGTCAGCTTGTCGAGAGTTTTTTGAAATATCAATATCATTTATCACGATCAATGTGTTGCTAAGACATCACAGATAGATGCATAGTATAATAAGTTTGAATTGAAAATCATTTTGAAATTGAAGAATTCTGTGAAGCGTATAGACGTACTCGTACACACACACACACACTCGTTCGTAAAACATTGATGGGAAATTTTAGAAATAATGCATTTGAATTTTTGACTATATTACATGTGGGAAATATGATCAACATTCTTTGTGGTTTCATTTCTGTACCTACTTCATTAACAAAAAAGCTTGTGTCATTTTTTCATGGATGGAAACTGCAGCTATCCACAGTATCAGTATACTCTGGTGCTAACAGAAATTATCCAGGTCACTTTTAATTTAAAAAAAGACAATACTTGAGATATTTTTCAACCTGATATATTTGTAATATTAGGATACACCTCTTTCATGAAAAACGATATTGAATATCGAAAGTATGAATTTATTTCTCAAAAATATTTATTTGTTTGTTTTTTTTTCTGAAGGTGAGTGTGATATTACATTAATAGTTTTTCCTATGGTTTTAATTTATTTTTTTATGGATTATTTATTTGATTTTCGACAAGAAGTTCATATTTGTTATTTTTTTTATGCACTTGATCAGTTGTAAGTATATAAATTCCAATAAATGAATTTGACAATTTTGTTTATCATTCATTCCGAAAAAAAAAATGTATGTAAGTATCTGAAATCTCAACGACTGATTCAGTCATTACTGAGTCGATGCCTACATCACTGAAGATGTCATTCACATCCTTGTAGGATAACTTTCTCTGTTGATTACACAATGTCATAGTAATGACAGGTAACGTAAGGGTTAGATCCAAAGTGAATGGGTCTATTCCTCCACTGCAACCCGTGAGAATTTATTGTCAGAGATTTCAAAATCCCGGTTGAATAATTTACTAGACGTAGTTGCACTAGACGCTCTGAAACCCTATATTAATTAATCTAAGCTGACTTAAGGCTGCATAACATCCTTAAGAGAACTGAAAGATATATCATCGCAAGTAATCTAATGTGGGTGCCAGGATATAAGGGAATCGAAAAACAATTAAGTCTTTCTGAAAAAGAAAGCTGATTTTCCTTTTACTGGCTCTAATCCTTACGGAAAATACGAAGTATAACTATAAACATGGAGAATCAAGAGCTGTTGCGCTTGATATTTCTAAGATCTTTGACCGTGAATGGCCAAACTTCGATGCTATGGCTTGTCGGGTCATTTTTGTGTATGGCTCTTATCTCGTCATTCCATTTGGATTCCAGGACATCGGCTACGAAGGCAGTGCACCACGAATTTCACTGTTTAAGAACTCTTTCATTTGGAGAACGGCGTTTATGTGTAATAAAATTCCGGAGAATGTTTTCCAAATGGATTCAATATCCAGCGATAAAAATCCAATGTAATTCGCAACTGTCGCACAGGCACCGCTATGAGAGCGCCTTAATGATTTTCCTGTAGTGCTTGTGTTTTGTCCTAAAAAAAGAAAAGAAAATAACGTAAATCGTTTCATTCTATTCTTCAATACTTTCATTATCTTATTCAATATACTTCACTCCACTATACCTAAACTATTCCATTCGAATTTTCCACAGTTCAAAACAATGTTTGAGCCACATTTCTAGAAGCATGTCCGCATCAAGAGCTTTCTTGAATGTTTTCAATGCTTCCTTCACTTTTGGGAACTTAAAAAAGTCACACGGAGCTAGATCTGGTGAGTATTATGGATGTACCGACACAGGGATTCTATGATTGACCATAAATGACTTAACAATCAGTGCGGTGTGTGCTGGAGCATTATCCTAATGAGGCATCCATGACTTGTTCTTCTACAACTCTATTCACCTTCCTCTTAATCACTTACGAAGAGTGGTTAGAACTTCAAGATGCTTTCTTCGTTCAATGTTTGTCCTACAGGAACCAAATTCACAAATGAATGTCAAAAAAAACATCAGGACGTTTGATTTTCATTCGGACTTTCAAGCTTTCTTCAGTCGTGGTGGCTGTGGACCCTTCCAGTGCATTGATTGCCGCTCTGGATCACAGGTAAAAATCGAAATTCTTGAATGTGATAACTGATTACAACAGTTAAGGAACCTTCTTGATGTTCCCAAGGTGTTAGAAAAAATGTTCATTCGTGAATCCTTCTGTTCAAGCGTGAGGATTTTAGCCACATTTTGGAACACACTTTTCTCATATTGTGATATTTATCTAATTAATGTTTTATCGATTCCTCGTCAATTGCAAGGATATTTATTGATGATTGATGAGATTAGCTAGTTTCTCCATGTTTTCAAAGACCATCCAAAAACTCGATATTTTCTAGCCACACCTCCTATCATCCCTCATTCAATGATTGGATTGCATGCTGCCGAAAAGGTACCAGAGAATTTTTTCAAAACGAGAAACTATGAGAAAAAGTCCTTTCATTTTCATTGGTCTAACCTAAGTGCTGAATACTATTTTTAGTATATTAGTTCCATTAGGTCCGCTTTGTCAACATAACACAGTTGGTGAAAATATTTTCAAATTATTAATAGTTGGAGATTTCATTGAAAATAAAAATAATATTGAATTCTGAACATATAAAATTTTAATGGGCCCACCTATAATGGTCAAATAGTTAGTTTCCATTCAGATATCCATAATAATCAATGAGTCCAAATCGATATCATTTTCTTTTGCTTTGTATTTTGGTTTACATTTTACGAGTATATAGTATTTGATAGTATTTGATTGATGTCAACTGTCTGTTCTTGATTGAATGGAAGAATAGTCATGCTCCGCCAAGTTAATAAAGATCCTTTATTTTCATTATTATTAAATAATCACAAGAGTTGAAAAACTTATTTCCTAGATTCAAATAATTGAGTACATGATCTTTTTGTATTTGGAGTTTACATGAAAAGTCTGTAAATTTATTGAACTTATTCATCGATTGTTCCTATTTGTTACAAAACCAACGAAATTTAAGTCTCAGCGATGATATGTTTTGAAGTATTATCGACATCGTAAAGTCTCAGCATTTTGGAGTGTTATCGAATTCGTAAATTCATTTTGGAAGATTCACTTTATAAAGAACGATACAGAATTGCAGCAACAACATATGTTAGCGCCCATCGTGCAATGGTGATACTTCCTGAAACAGAAATAACAAATGATCTGTATTATGTATTACAGGTCTATCTTAGAATGAATATTTTTTCGCAGTTTTTATTTTTGAAAGATATTCATAACGTCTTTGATGCTAAGCCGATGAGGTTCGATTTCTCGAATTCATTCTTTGAGTAATCTTGATGTTTGACCCACAAAATGTTTTTAAACGAGGCCATAAAATCGATTATAATTCAAGACAAGTTCGATTCATTTTTAATGAGCTGTTCGAAAAATACTTCTCTCCAGATATAAGAATATACACTGATTCTTCCAGCTTACGTGGAGCTGCTCACTGGCAATCATTATCGTATTGTTCTATTTATCTTGATTTTGACTATCTGGTACTGTTAATTGTCTATTTCTTGTCTTGAAGTTTCAACACAGGAACAAGGTATCTTACAAATGCAATTTTCTGTTCTTTCTCCTGAGTTGTTGGGTTTTATATGGGTGAGGACAAATTTCAGTGTTTTCTGATTTCTAAGAAGTTTTAACATCTTAATAGTCCAAGAATATGAGAAATATCGTTAGTTGTAGAAGGTGTCGATGGTTGTTGAGTCGGTAATTGTTGAATTTTCAATTGACTGTTAATTTTCTATTGCATTTATTGTTGGATCTACGAACGATTGTGGAAGGTGAAAATCCCCGAAAGCTCGATGAAAAATATTTCGAAATAAGACTTGACTTGTAGAAAAATAAAGAATGGAATGATAAGAATCGTCATATTTATGTAAAGAATTTATATATAAAATTAATTATTGTAATGATTTTTCTGTTTTTCATATTTTATAATATCATCATCATATTTCTTGATCACGTCTTTTTACTTTTTTTACCTCATTGTTCTGAAATACCTCCGACATTATTCAATGTTTCGGTATTTCTTTTTACGAACACGAAACAATGAGACGAGGATAGGTTATTTTCAAAAATGTACTACCTGAACTCAGGGGAATTATAGGAGAATAACGTCTCTTTGTGGAATCCTGAAATGGTCCCTTGTGAACTTTTTCTTTTTCTGAAGAAGATACCATAATAACTTCAAACTTTCCGTCCTGAATTTCCCCTGTATCGAGTCTCTCGTGACCTGTAATGAAAACCAATGAAAATATGTTGTTTTGCTCATTTCTTTATTTCATGTAAGGTTGATTTGTGGTATTCGATAAAACAAATGAAAGTTAGATGAGCTTTGGTACTGTATTATCTGAATAGGTGAAAATTTAAATTGTAACATAAAAGTAATGATGGAATTGACCGCGGTGATAATGCGCCCGACTCACAATCGAAAGACCGTGGGTTCGATTTCCGCCTCGACCAGATATTTTTCTCGAGAGAATTTATCTGGTTGAAGCTGAGATGATTCTGCAACCGTGTTAGGAATCACACGTTAAGAGGTAAGACCTTCAGCTCGCACAAGTTTCTCAACTTCTGAGAGTTGTCGTTCGTATGGGGGCGACAGATAATTAACGGAAAACCATATTTCAAAAACAGATTAAAAAAAAAGTTTTGGGTCGAAAGTTACGCAGATTAAGAAACACTCCAAATTTTTCACAGAATGACGAGTTGAAACACATTCATCAATTGTTAAATCATATCACATAGACTACTGCATATATGAATTATTGTATAACAGCCTAGGAAAGAGTTGCGAAAACTCACGATTTCTTGGAGGAAATGTTGCTGAAAATCATTATAAACAAGGGTTGTGAAAATGATGCTAATAGGTTCTTTGAAGAAGTCAATATTTTTTATGTCAGCCAAGTTAATCAATCAGTTCAAAGAGATAACTGACTTAACTCATTGAATCATACATATACCACATTCAACCGAAGGCGATACATTTCATCATATATGAAAAAATCAGAAGGATAGAAAACATGTGAATTTCTAGGACCATAAGTTTCCACATCATATACAAAATAGTACTTCGGTACCTGAATTTAAAAATCAATAAATTAATGAATTCCTAACACACCTCGTTTATCAAAACACATCGACGATAATAATAATAAGAATATGGGGGAGATACTAAATCCGTTGTTGGGAACAAGTACCGAATTTATTGGAACTATTCGTTCCCCATCCTCAGGTTCATACAAGCTGATAAGCCCGATGCAGTCCTTCTCGGCCACCAGAGCAAGTCGATTTTCTGATTGATTCGGCCGTTACTTGATGACGATCCATATGAATTTCATAAACTACACCTCACGATTTGATCTCCACAAACTTTATTTGAAAGATATATCACATGTTTCGCTAACACAGTAGCTTTATCAACAGTGATTCAAATCACTGTGTTAGCGAAACATGGAAAACATGAAACGTGATATATTTTTCAAATAAAGTTTGTGGAGATCAAATTGTGAGGTGTAGTTTATGAAAAAAGACCAAGACGATATTTGTCTTGGAGTTTTCAGCCCCTGGCGAAACAAATATTGTCCGAAAAGAAGAGGAAAACGGATAAAATCTCGAGATTTCCTCTTCGAACTCCATAGACTCAATCCAGACTACTCTGTCAAGTTGGTTGTTCTGATTATAGGAATCCTTGTTAGAATAATGCCCTCTCTACTCTCGAATCTCAAAATCATGCCGGCTTGCCGCATTAAGGCAGAAATCTCAACCGGACAAATGCAGAAGGCTGCCATTCTTGGCTCAGTGCGCTTATTCTGGGCACATGATTTTCGGATCCAATGATCACTTATCCCACGGTATGGGGACTGGTCGATGCCTAATGATACTGGCACTTCCTCCTGAATGTATCGGTGCTTCGGGGAATAGGGTCTGACCAGCGCAAACTTATGTTCATTCATCGTATGATACATGGTTTAGTGCATGATACATGATGAAAAATTACTTTACTTATAAAAACAGAAGAATAAACAGTGGTATCATGGAAGTAATTGAAATATTACTAGTGTGTGATGTTGCCAAAATTACATCAGAGTAGAGTAATATAATAATATTGAACTATTACTATTATATTATAAGTATTCGATACAACAAATCGAATACATTGTATTTAAGCAGTTCCACCAGCATCCGATAAAATATACATACCTGTGATAAATGTCAAAATCAGAAGTACTATCATCAGACAAATATGACAGATAAGTGAGATATGCCATATTCAGGAGAATATAAAAGTCAAAAACAGGTAAGTTAGTTTGGGTCTAAAAATTAAGTCACACTAAAGCATCGATAAAAAAACAATTCACTTGATGAACAATTTGCATTCCATTCTATATTTAACTTTGAAGGGTAAACATCACTCATTCATCCCCCTGTATAATCCATAATGCCAGATATTACTTTTCAACAGCATATTACCAGACGAATACTGAAATATCTTCATATCAGCAAAGCTTCTGGTCCTGATGAAACACCCGTCGTCGTACTTAAAAAATAAAATGGCAATAGTATTCTGTAAGTTATTCAACTAGTCTTTTGATAAAAAGGATTTTCCTCCTTGTTGAAAGATTGCTCAAATTCAACTCATCTGTAATTATGATCAATTGTTATTCTATCAGTTATATCAAAAATTGTGAAGAGCGCTGGTAATCAACATATTCATTCAGAAATGTATTAGGAAGCATTTGTAGTGCTGCACCATCTTAAAGGATCATCAATATGGTTTCCAAGCAAAGATCAACAGGCGATCTTTATATATTTGGAATAATATAAATTGAACTCCGATGTTATGTGATGGAATTTACCGATACTTGATGGAAATTCAAAACGTATTCAGATAATACTTCATTATAAGATTTTCACTAGACAGTTTACAAAATCGCAAACAACCGGGACACGTGTTTCGCTTTACAAAAATTTCACAATGAAGTGTTATTTAAATATATTTTGATGTTATGCTAGTCAGTAACATGTAAATTAAGATACAATCAACTAACACAACAACTGAACATTAAATAGTACAAATTTATTAATATAGAATAAAGAAAATACTTTTGTCTAGTTTCTACTGTGTTTATTTATTCGTTACGACCGGTTTCGGCTTATAAGGCCATTTTCAAGTAAGACAAAACTAGACAAAAGTATTTTCTTTATTCTATATTCCACATGAATTTCTACAAAATAAGTCATCAATCGAACGAGACAAATATATTAATTATCACTTATTATCACCGAAAGTCATTTACAATATTGCCTTATCTAATAGTCAGGTAAATTTTTAACAAGCTATATATTATACTATTAGGTATTGGTCCACCATCGTTATTCATATTATTATTATGTTTACTTCTTTCTACACTCTCATAGGCATCTAAATGCCTGTTTTTGTTAACTTGTATAACTAATCTCAATGAACTGAATACTATGGAATGGTTTTGTTGTATGATGGGCGACTGCTGATTTTTCAGGTCTTCCATATTTTAAGTGTGCTATGTGTTCCTTATATCTTATTTCAATAGATATTTAAGTCTGTCCATGATATTTTGCATCGAAGTCGCATTTCATTTCTTAAATTCCATACTTTTCCGAATTCTCGATTTTGTCTTTTGGATTTCCTAGAAAGGTCTGTAGTATATGACTTGCTTCATACCTAGTTCCTTGAAAATCTTTCCAAAGTTCTTCGTGTATTGGTGGCATGGAATTGAGATATATTTATCTTGGTTTTCGTCGTTTGTGAAAGTCGAAATTGCGTTTATTCCTTATAACATCATCTACAATACATCGATATAGCTTGTTTAAATAATATTTTATTTATCAGATTTACCTGACTATTAGACAAGGCAACATTGTGAAAGTAATTTAAGACATTTAAGACGCAGGTACCTAGCAGAGGTATCTAAGGTAATAAGGACAACATTATATGTATATTTACTTTAATCTTCCTCTTGACCGTATCTCCATATTTCTAATATGGAGATACGGATACATACAATATAGGTTTCCTATATAACGTGTATGTCACACTGTTTATTGACGTTTTAGCTAGGGTAATAGTAAGCAACAGGACATTCAAAATGAATATTATTCAAAGATATTTTCCAGCGGTAGACATTGAATGATGATGTCTGCCGCATTTGCAGACAAGGCATCAACCATTGCCGCATTGCCGAGCACAAGAAACACATACAGCGAGGGGAAACCAGCAAATCAGAAATAGCAAAGCATGTTTGGACCTATCAATATAACATCGGGTGGTCCCAAGCTGAGATCATACACAGGAAGGAACACTGGTTTAGGAGGAAATTCAAAGAAGCCGCATACATGTTTGTTCAACAATGTATTCAGCCAAGCTAGCATAGAGATACGCAACATATGTAAACCCATAAGCGAAAAATGGCCAATTCTTGCCAAACGGTCATCTCTCGCAAAACCCGTGAAGCGAAAAGAGGAGATAAGTGCAAGTACTCGAATAACCCATAAATAGTCGCCTCTCGAAGAAACGTCGTGAAGTAACTTGGCTTGGAAACTCTTAATTATTTTGATTTTTTATTTTTTGTTTGATTGTTCTATTTTTTTACTTGTATTATATTTCACTGTAATTTCATTTCAGTATTTTTTGCTTATTTTCAGCTATTCTTTTTAAATTTCAATTTGCATTGGTTCTTTTAGGGATTTCAAATAATTTTATATAATCACACGTTAAAAGGTAAGACCTCATTAATCCTTAGCTCGCACAAGTTTCAGAGGGTTCGACAGCTGGTTAAGGGAAAAACAGATTTTAAACAGAATATTAGACAATGTAAGTCCGAACTAATGAAAATCAGCCATAAAAGCCTGCATACCACAACCAACACCCGTAAAATAGCTTTGACATAGGTATCTCCAGCCGTGAAAGTTTACATTCTTTGATCAAATATCATTCAAGTCATTGATCGAAATCGTCACTGAATTTTAGTGTTACATATAAATACAGGATGCGGGTGGCCAAAAGATAACGAAATGAAGTCAAAAACTTCATAAAAATTTCATAACGATACACTTTTTTCTCAGTAACGTTTGTCTCCGCGACTTTCATATCGACTCCAAACGGTATTGAACGGAATTGGTCACCCTGTATGAAGGGAGCATGTCACAAAAAAGAAATAACATAGAGAGGTTCACAACTTACCTCCTCTGTTGTGAATGTTCGAAACTTGCATTTCTTTCGTCCTTGGAGGTTTCGATGTCATTGGCATATCTGTAAAAAATAAAGATTATTCAAGCAACTGTAGTAGTGATGATCTGTGAAAGCATAATTTGATATTAGTATTATAATGGTATGAGATAATAATATAGGATTTTTTTCATCTGTACTGAAAACCGTGTCGATCATCAACAATGGAATATTTTCAGTATAAGATTCAATTTTACACTAACATATTGTCGCCCTGGCTGTAAAACAACGTATCGTGACGTAATAATCGCAAAATATACCACGCTTCTCGAAGAGACAAGAATTTGGTGAGAACGTACTAGAATTATCGTCTTACTATGTATGTCATGTGTTCAGATTAGATCAGTTAAAAGACTTAGAAGGTTAGGTTGTGTCCAATGTGAGTGGGTCTCTTCTACCCCCCTGTAAACCTCGAGGATTCATTTTGGCTTAAACAATTTTAAACTCGACCAAATAAGTCCAGATTCTTAACGACGCTGATTACTTTATTTGAAGAATGATCTAATGATCTTTCAAGTTTTCATTCCGCCGACAGTGACCTATAAATATTTCTGTTAGACAACGGAGGTCACCCTTGCTCTAATCTAACACTTGTTTGGTAACGAACTTCGAAGGATGTATAAATACCTGGAAATGGGTCAATCCTGGTAGATTTTGTCAAACGTCTGAAACTCTTCTTTCCGTACAGGTATTCAGTGTTTGTTGGGAAAAGCCTAAAGCGATTTAAATCACAGGCTTCAGTCTGATGAAATCGTTTGCAGCGCCCACACTTGCAGAAAACTCAGCAGCTTCATCACCCATTAGGCTAGTGTGACCAGGAGTAAAAACCAAAGGTAATTTGTTGAGATTTTCTATCAGAAATAGTTTTTTGGCAGTGCATTTGGACATTGTTCGATAAGAGCCAAGTGCTGACAAAGTCTCTTGGTTATCCGGGAATATTTTTATTGACCTATGTGTGAAGTTGGTTTCCGCCAATATCTCCACGCATTATTCAATGGCGCATATTTTCGCTCAAATATGGTGGAATAATTTCCTTGGCAGACCAAAAAACTTTGCCCTTATTCTGTGACTGTATACATCTGCACCAGAACCTGGGGTTTTTTAGTCTAATGTGGAGCTACAGCTATCTACACTTACTAATTTCTCCCTCCAGATGATCCAATCCTCTCTTCTCGAGATTAGGACTGTATGAGATAAGTCACACTTGACTGTTGGAGGCATTGAGTCGGAGGTCATTTCCAGAATGATGTAACTTCAATGTCAACTAGTAATCTGCTAGCTATGTTCCGCATGAACCTGTTTGGTGTAATTGCCAATATGCATAATTGGTTTGAATTGAAGGGGTTATATTTTTAGGAGTGATTATAAAAATCACATAACCTAGATCGATTGTGTATAGAAAATCATTAGAAACTGAAAAACTAGTTTCGTTGCCAGAACTATCAATAATAGCATACAATTACTGTGATCCTTCAGATGATTGCGATTCAACCATCAACGTGGTACATTGCAAGGTTTCCTCTGCGGTCAAAAGCAAATGCAAAAAATGAAAGTTCGAAAGGAATATACATTTTTCATACTGAGAATATAACTTGGATAATACCTTCAACATAGATTAGAAATTATATTTACCATAAAGTCGAATGGACCCTTCAGTTTCACCCAACGAATTTTTAGATATACATCGGTAGGTACCAAAATCTTCAATTTGTAGATTTCGCACAGTTAGTTCCATATGCGTTCGATAACTGTTCTCTGTTATTTTAGTACCATATTTTTTTGTAGAAAGCAACATGATATTATCATACACCCAATAGCTGATTGCTCTAGGATATGCTTCCGTATGACAGTCGATCGTTACATCTGAACCCATTGGTGCTCCGACCAGCTGATTTGGTACAAATATCATTGGAGAAACTGCAATAAAAATAAATTCTGTCAATTTCAGATTACAAAAATGAGAATCACTACATGTTATAAATTAAAGTCTCCCGCTCCATACGGATTTTTATAGGATTCTCTCCAATGGGTGGAGAGGAAGTAGTCATATTACCTGTTTGATTTATTGATAGTTTGTTCGAATCAGTTGAAATATAACGATATTAGACATAAGAAGTCGGGGCGGAGGTGCTATTCTGGGAGCTTTCACCGAAAATGCTGCCCAATCTCTTTCAATAAAACAATTCACTACATATTGTTTTTTTGTTTTTTTTAATAGGTCTACAAAAGAGTCCGCGATCATAAATTTATCTATCTACAGCTTACTCTATCCATTATTCTGTTTGAAATAATGGTCCTTATCATATGATTACGTTACTTGATAATTGCCTTTTACTCCAAACTATGCAAGTGGCCGACAAATCGATGTGATACACAGTTGCGTTTTCAAGTATTAGTTCATTTTGAAGTTGAGTCGCATTTTTGCTTGAAGCGAGGCATGGAATGGTTCCAAATCAATAAATTAACTGTTCATTACCAAAAAACTTGGTACTTGCCATTTATATCTTATATTAGCGGATTACCGAACTTAGGTCCCCTTAAAGTAGGATTAAACAAACAAATTCCTTCAGCAACATCGGTGAAATACGGTGTCACGCTAGATCGACATATGAAGTGGGTTTACATATGCAACAACTTCTCAAAAAATTAGAAGGGTTATTTCCGAAATTCAGATATCTCAAAGAATTTATGGATTTATTAGACAATTGAAAATGATTTATTTCTCGATAGTACAATCACATCTTATATATGGAATTTTAGAATGATGGGGTGTTAGTGATTGTTTTACAGAAAACGTAAATGTGGTTTAAAAATGGATATAAATGGATATAAAGAAGCTCAAATCATGGACGTCAAACAACTTTTCTGCATGAAAATATTATTACTCATAAAAAATACAAAAATTATATTACAAGTTTATAACATGAATATACGAAAGAATTATTCTATATTTTTACCCAGATGTGACAAAACGATTGGACAACGAAGTGTCAATTACCTGGCACCAAGAATATATAAGCAAATACCTCGAGATTCAGAATATTGAAAAATTCAGAAAATTCAAAAATTCTTTAACTGAGTGGCTTCTCAAGACGGAACGTAATATTTTTAGTAATATGATAAATTCTAAGTGAGTATTTGGAAAAAACTGGATAGAGTCTGCGGAGTTCGAAGAGAAAATCTCGATATTTTATCCGTTTTTCCTCCTCTTTTCTGGCGATATTCATCTCGCCAGGAGCTGAAAACTCCACGACAAATATCATCTTGGTCTGGTGGTCGAGAAGGACTACATCAGGCTTATTAGCTTGTATGAGCCGCGTTATGTCGATGGATATAGGCCGAGACCGCATATGCTGGACATGCTGATAGCAAGTGCATTAGGGTCTCGGGCGCCTCGCGGCAGGCCCTGCACCTTGTGTCAGGAACCTCTATACCCATCACGCGACTGCGGTAGACTAAGGTGTTGAAGACACCATCCTGGCAAGCCATGATGAACCCCTCAGTTTCCGACTTCAGCCCACTCGACCTGAGAATAACGAAGGTCAGGCGCTTTGATAAGCCAAGGTCTCCAATGTTATTGAAGAAGACCCCATGCATTGGCTTATCCTTGTGTTTCCACAGAAGTAAGGTGATCTCTGCGGCTTTCATCTGAGCTTTTTGCTGAACAGGTTCCAACTCGGTGACAGAGTTGTGGTCACCTCGTTCAGTGTCGAAAACTATACCGAGTTCATCAGCTGCTCGGGCAGGAATTGGAGAAATACTCCAATTCCTGCTCTCTCATGGTTACGGACCATGCAGAGGAGGGGATCCGAACTTCTGACGGCTGTATCCAGTACCATTCTGTCATGTAGACACTCCAAACTCAAAAGTCCACGGCCTCTCTGTTGTCGGGGGAAGTACAACCGTGGAACGGACGATTTGGGATGCAAACTCCTATTGAGATGCATCATTTTTCGGGTCTTTACGTCGAGTTGATACAGCTCCTCCCGAGTCCAATTCACTACTCCAAACGAGTATTATTATTATTATTATTCCAAAGCACTCGGGACTGTTTTGGAATATTTCATGACCTGGAATATTCCGTCATGCTCATGAAAGTTTCAGACTATTTCCGATAATTTCACAACATTTTGGAATGTCCAGGTGGTATGATTTGGTATACGGTCCAAGCTATTCAACTCCCTTGATCGTCCAGATGTGATCTGGGATGTTCCGAGATATTCCCGAACATTCTGCAGTGTTCTAGAAATTTGTAGAGGGTGAAACTTTCGGTCCTCACATCTTTTGAACCCCCTGTCAGGTAAAATTGGTAACCTTCGTGGGCCAGCTGATGTGACACTAGGACCATGTATGGTTGCTACCCACGCGAAGCCAGGACAGGTCGCCAGTTTTGTGAGATCTCCTCTTATATGGCGACTGCCCCGACTTCGCACGTGTGCAATCTCGTGTGCAATCTCGTGTGCAATCTCTACTTTCATCGTTGTATCTTGTAAAGGGAAGCTGCGATCCGAATAAGTTAAAGATGAATTCACATATACATTCAACCAGAAACGTTGTCAACCGTATTGAAACCCGTGCTAGGAATCACACGTTAAAAGGTAAGACCTCGTCATTCCTTTAACAGAAATAGCCTGGAATTTTTTAGGGTTCATGATTTTTTTCAATTACGAATCAATTTAGAAATATAAACATATGAATTCAAAATATTATAAGAATCCTTATCATCTAGAGTGTTCACCTGCATAACTTTGTGCCAATAAAATTTTATTGTTTCTCCAAATGTAAACAATTGATGCATTCATTTTAATTTGATATCAGTGTTCATTATTTTCGAATCGTCGATATACTGAATATATAAATAAGCAAGGTAACATCTAAAAACATTTCTGTTGATTGATGAAGTGAATGAAGAAACCCAAATTTTACTTACATAACCTATTATTGGTTGTATTGAGTTTCAGTGTGCAGTGTCAAGGTGTCTCTATAACATGGCTGTATCCAACATATGTCTTGAAAGTGTGACTTCTGATTTTTCTTCTGAAGTTGAAGAAATGATAGAACTGGAAACCAGAGGCCAATCTTTCGAAATTGAGACTCCTGAGCGTGTTGCTCAAGTTCACTCTCAAATAATGGGACAGGAAGAAAAAAAAGTATGTGGGCTTAAATCTTCAAAATGGGTGATAATATTTTTCCTGTTAACTACGCTTTTGCTGTTTTATATGATATATAGAGACATTGTTAAACAAATGAAGGATATTGAAAAAAAAATCAAACACCGTTTCAATTCCTCAGATGCGGCATTCAGCATTACAGCCAATCACTCGACCATCAAAAATATGAACTGAATCATGTATAATTATTCGAAAAATATGTAATTCTTTCAATTTGGAAGTGAAGTTATCATTCAAAATAGTACACACATCAGTAATTCAGTTGTCAAAAATAAACCATTGTAGTAACCTAACATTTTTTAAATGAACAAACTGTTGTTGCTGCGAATGTTTAGTTTTATTTCACTAAATAATCATCACGAAAGTGATAAAAATATTAATTTAAATGGAAAACAATTGGGAGCAATTTTTGTAGAAAAATGTTTGTGAGGTAAAACCAGGCGATTTATTCTATTGTGGGTGGTATAACACCGGCTGGTTGACACCGGCCAGGTGGAAATGTTATTTAGAATTTAAAAATGTTTGAATTTATTGAGTATATTGACATTCTTAACTTCAAAAAATGTTCAAATATTAAATATATTGTAATCAATTATTATATAGAGATATGAGGATAACACTATTTTTTTCAAGTATTGAGTTTGAAATGTTTTTTTTATTTGAAGGGTTCACATTCACTTGTGGTAAGTTTTCTTAAAATATTTTGTTTTCCATTTCTCTTTTGAATAAATCTACTTCAAGTAAATTTTGGGTAGAAATTGTTTTTCGGAATATTTATTCTCTGAGACATTGAAAGTAAATAAATACTATGGAATATCAAAAGTATGCAAATAGGAAATCATTCATCTATTTTTTGTGATGGATTCGTTCAATACTTGCTGGAAATGTTCAAATACAGTATTATCAGTTGATTCAAGTATGCAGGATCGGATAGTTACACCATGTCTGTCATGATTTAGTTTGCTACGTTGAAGATTGGTTGTTGTATATGTACATTAATGAAAAAGTAATGAGAATTATATTTTGGGGATCTATTTGAAATGTCAAAAATACCCGTCTAAAACAGAACGAAAAGGATTGCCAGTTCAGAAATGTAAAATCGGTGAAAATTATCAATTAGAAAATTATTGAGTTGGTTGGCTTTTTCTTTCTTGTTCAAGTATCTCTTTTTTCTGTTTTATTTGCTTAAGTGCTCTCTGATTAGAAAGGTTTAGCAAAAAAATTCAAGTTTCAATAGAATTGAATGATATAAAATCAGTTTTGAGCAGCAACGTTTCTGTCGCTTTCATAATATGGACATTAGTCTTTACAAGAATCTGTAACCCAGTATTTTTAGGAAGGATAAAATTTGTGAAGATATCAAGTTTCTTCAGCAAGTAGGTATCTGTAAAATGAAGGTTATGTTCATGTTTTTAATCGGGTTTTCCATGAAACCAGATGAGTTGGTAGATGAAACTGGAACCTCTGGCGTATGATAAATCTTATCAGAACACTTTTTCCATCCAGAACTGAAGCATTGTCTCTTGACGCACGTTTTGCTAACCAAATAATAATAATATTTATTTGCCATTCAATTTAAAATACACAATAATCTTAGTTAATGAAAAATAAATATAGTTCCCACAGAAAGATAAACCTGTGCGTGGGCTATATAATTTTAATATACAATAGATTATAATGAATGAAATATAAAAATAAAGTTTTTTTCACTATGAACAAAAAAAGCACTAGCAAAATTGTATACAGATTTTACATTAAAATCATATATAGTCAATATAAATAGAAACATTCAGCATGAACAAAAAAAGCACTAGAAAAATTATATACAGATATCACATCAAAAT